>JXSR01S029579.1:10721-24635 GCA_000969725.1 Ophiothrix spiculata
TAATAATAAAAGGGGATTTATAAAGCGCCTCACATTGATAAAAACAACCCCAAGGCACTTGACAAAAGCAAAAGATTAAAAACTACTTAAATACATCTTAAATAATGATAACTCGCAACTCACAGATTCATCTCGCAACTCGCAGATTCAACTCGCAACTAGCGACTCGCAACTCTCAACTCGCAAAATACCTTGACCCTTCCCAAAGGGAGCACTGATCATTGGTCACTTTGGTTTGTGGGGACTTTTTGCAGTTTTGGTTTGCTCTGAGTGGTGTGAAACCTGGATTTATCAAATTGGTTTACATGTGTCCATTACTTGCAATGTGTTTTTTGCTATTTGTTTGGTGCCTTCAGGGGCACAAATATGTTGAAATTGTTTCTCTTTTAAAGGCATTAGCCATGATCCACTTAGATATGAAAACTTGTGAACACTTATTGAATTAAAGAAAGACCTTAATAGAATCAAAACAAACAAACAAAATCATGTTACTTGCTCTAAAAAGACACTTTTCAGCCGAATTCATTTCTTGGGGTTCTGTCAGCAGTCTTTCTATTTTCCTAAAGTTTGAGATTCTATTAAATGTACTGCTGTTGATTTAAATGTTAATATCATTCTTTTAGGAAGGTTAAATATACTTAACATGATCTCTTCACTAAAAATATTGTTAGCAACAAAGAAGTTTACATTTTAAGAATTCAGTGATTTATTTCTAGAAACACTATCACTTAATTTCTCATTCTCCAGAGAATGAGAAATCCAAAGCACAAATAATTGACTGTTTAACTATAAATGTTCAAGTTCAACAATAATGGTTGTGGATATTAGTTAGTAGTGGGAAGTACTTTCTAAAAATGCAATAAAATCAGTAGATGTTGAGGAAAGTTGACTTTCACTTTGATGCGCATGATCGTGGCTAATGCCTTTAATATGTATGAAATTATCTCCAAGAGCTTTTTTTTTATCTTTAATCTGGTAAATCCATCAGAGGTATACAAATTCAGGATTTAGAAACACTGGATAGTCCAGTCACACCATCATCACAGAATGATATATGTGATGACTCACCTCAAAAAGGGGGACTTTGGGACAGAAAACTTTTCGGAAAAAGTATACTTTAGGTCTCATCAAAAACTATAACCTAACCCTAACCTAGCCTTGCTCCAAGGCCCGAGCCATCTATTTTTGAGAATATCAAAAGGTCATAACTCGTTACTTCCAGAGGGTGCACTGTTATTTAACCATATTATTCATTTCTAGAGCCTTGTTTGTATAATTTTATTGTAGACAATGTATAGGCCTAATATTTATTAATTTATTTCTGCTCTGCAGATGGACTTTGAGTATCATCAATGAATAAAATGCTAAAATAAATGGATTATTTTGCAAAATGAGGGACTTTCAGCTCTCAAAGCCATCCATAGACATGCACATGCTTTCAGAATGTAATCTGAAGTTTGGGGCACCATTTAGGCCAATGTCTAGGTGAGAATTGAAGAATTACCAGCGAATTGTTTCTTGCATTTTTTATTCTCACAATAATTATATAAGGTAGGGTTTGTGCAATATACACACACCAAGCTATTCTAGCCATGTTTTTAAAATACTCAGAAAGTCTGCATATATACTATCTAGCTAAAGCTCTATATACACGGAGAGAGAATGCATGAAATAATTGCATGCAAGTAAATTTTGCATCGTTTATATTAAAAACTTTCATCAAAACTACTTAGTAAACCTTTGACCTGTCATACTTGCATAAAAATCAAACCTGGGCCGATTTTTCCATGATGGGTTGGCTGTCTCAATGGATTTGGCTGGTATTGAAATGAGGTGGACATACAACTGTGTCATATTTGTTGAGCTCAGGATGAATTCTATCATTTCATTTGTTGATTTCATTGTAACTTGTTGAGTTTTTCATTGTGAAAATTAGATATGGGTTCTATAGACTTGCATTATTACAATATATAGGCCTCCTTATATGATTTAAAATAAAGTAATTCAAACAAGAAATTTGTCACTCTTGAAAAGCAAAGCATCATCAAGACTTGCATTTTATTGTAATTTGAATAAAGAATATTGTGGAAAACTAGTAAGCTGTTAAAATAAGTAGTTTTCTTGTGATGATGAACAAGTGCAGGAGGTTGTTTATGTGATTTAGTAAAACACTCAGAATACAGAATTTTGGCTAAGTATATAGGCCTATATGTAACTAGCAGTAACTAGGCCAAGGTGCTCCTGTTTAGCAGGTTCTTGCATGCAGTAATTTCACCGTGGATATTGAACTTACCATGACAAGTCATTTATCAACATTTTATGAGCTATAAAAGGTACATTGCACCGTGGAAATACACCCAAAAGATAGATCTTTAAAAACCAGCATACTATCATGTACCTATGGTGGGCTTACATAGCCTATTACCACCAATTGCAAACACCTAAAATCACAACACAGTCTGCAGCATTGAGCTGAGAGTCTGAGATAGGGCCTATAGATATGAAAACATTCTGTTGGCCTATTATTAAAAGCAGTACATCTACCAATATAAATTGACATTTTTAGCTTGCTCTAAAAGAAGTCACTTGAGGGCCGCCAGGAAACAGCTGAGAAACAGAAGAAAATGTTGGTAGGGGTTTAGAGCATAGAAGTATTAATTGTATGAAAATGTTGGTAGGTGTTTTATGTTTACAACTCCCCAGCACTTGAAAATTTAAATTTTTATATTTCAAGCAGCCTGATTTAAGGCGGAGTAAAAAAATAAACATGTTTCTCGTCCCCTCCCGCATCGTTTTTTAAGGATTTTGGTAAACAATTTTTATTTTTTGTATTTCATGCATAAGCTATTTGTAAAAAGTGTTTGAAAAGTTTAAGTCTGTGCACAAGAATTGCTTCTGTTCAATAAGCATTTTAAAGCATATTTTGTTTTAATCAACCCTCCAGTATGTCCAAAACTCAAAAATAAAAAGGGCCTCCTCTTCCAATGAAACATCTGGTATCGATACCTTGGGTGAGAATGGGCCATTAATGGGCGATTTTGCATTGGCATTGAAATAAAAAATAAAAAATAAAAAGTACCTCTTCCTCCTTTTTTTCAAAAATCCGGACGAGAAACATGTTTTATTTTTTACTTGGCCTAAAGGTACATTGGACAAAATTTTGAAACAAATTTTTTGTGGATGATTTACACTTCATATGGTAGACAAAAACAGTCAGTTACCAGATATCGAAAAAATGTTGATCAAAACCTTCAGAAAAGTCAAAAATTTGAATTTTCTGAAGGTTTTTGATCTTGGGTATGAGGCTGTTATCTAAACTAATTTATTGATGCTATGTATCAAGAAAGAGCCAAAGAGTTGTTTGTAAAATATTACTTTTACATCATAGATTACAAATAAATAAAAGGCCCATTTTAAAATTCAACTATAGAGGGCAGTATTTATCCCACAACGATAATTAGAAATAAAAGAATATATAAATAATTTGATTTATAGGATTCGTATTTGCAAATGAAACTTTGCATGTTGTCATTATTACCACTTATACTTCAGATGATGCAAAAATCTCAAAATGCTTGTGGAAAAATTTGGGGATGATGCTGAACTTGTCCAATGCCCCTTTAACATCCATGCTTGTGTCAACTGTGCTATAAAAAAAATAAGCATATATAGGGCCTACAAATCTGTGATATAAGTGTGTGCTTAGAATGATGGCATGGGCTTTGATTTCTCAGCTAACCCTAACCTTAAAACTAACCCTAATCCTAAACTAAACCTAACCCTTACCCTAAAATTCTGGATGGGACCCAAAGTACACTTGGTCCAACTTTTCAAGATACAGGTAAAAATAGGCAGAAAAAATAAATAAAACATAATAGGAATTTCCAGTAGATTTTCTGTTGTAAAATTTGATCGCCTTGATCAATATTTCAACAAGTAAGGTGTCATTTTAAAGCTTAAAAAATGGTGCAACAGATGAAATCAAAAAATCGAAATTGATATCATCTTCAAAGTCCCCCATTTCGGGGTGAGCCATCACATATTTCAAATTGATTTCTCAAATTGAGCTATTTCTGTGAAATTGTTGTACTTTTTTGAATTTTGCTACACTTTTAAGCTTTATTTAGAGCAAGTTTTTAATTTTAAGTGGAATCTAGGCTAGTCCATTTAAGAATAATATCCAAAGAAAGAATATCAACTCTGATCACCTATTACCCAAATGGATGAGGTGAGTGCCAGGAGTGAGTGAGATGTAATGCATTGGACCCCACCTTAAAAAACATGACCAAAGATCAAGATACTGTAAAGCATGAAAATTTCGCTAGCATTTTAATTTCGCTAATTTTGCTAGTATCACAATTCGCTAAATTAAAATGCCGCTAAAATGACTGTTAACATAGCATTGAATACTGCAAGATGAGTCAAATTAGTGAAATTAAAATTCCCCCAAAAAGTGAGGGTTTCCAAATTCGCTAAATTTTAATGCCGTGAAATTAAAGTGCTTTACAGTAGATTATTCCTTTTACTCAAGATTGTTATAGTTTGTAATTTTACTCTTGGAACATACTTTGAAATGGTAAATAATTATCAGCATTTTTCACACACATGGCAAAATTATCATGATTATGTTGATCTTGCTGCATATTGCATGCTGAATACAGAGCTAGAGAAAAGAGAAGTTTTAGAAACTTTGAACTTACCAGTACTGAAGGAACTCCACATAAACTTCCAAGCTTTAAAACTCCAGAATGTAACAAAATATCATAGACAGAGCATGAAAGAATTATTGAGTACACTTGAATGAGTAACTCAGAAAAAATAAGACGGACTGTGCTGATTGAGAGCCAAGAAGCAAGTGAAAGTTATCTACCCCAGAAACAAGAGTGACCTCGTTCTCTAAAAAATTTATAAACCAAGAACAAAAGCAAGTTTGTTTTTAACCAGATGTTTTGATATGGTTGTCATCATTAATAAAAACTTCTGTCAAAACTGGTGGATTAGTCCACAACCCATAGAGGTCATTTGAGGCATTGCAAAGTTGAAGAGTTTGTAAGATGTGAGTTTTAGGGGAGTTATGAATAGGAAGACCAGGGAGTTATTCTAGGACTATCTTGTCATGTGAGTGCAAGAAAGCCGTGTCTGCAATAGCTGCCTTACGTCATAAATTTAGATTGTCCCTGTCTTAGTGTCAGTGGTTCTTGAAACGGTTCTTCAGGTGACACTGTCACCTGAAGAACCCGGCATTTCAAGAACCACAGACACTAAGACAGGGACATTTGGAGGGATTTTTCAGATTCCTGTGACAAGGTGTAAAATAAATATAACTTAGGGCAGCCATTGCAGATATGACTTTTTTTGCACTCACATGATGGTCTGCAAGGGACATGCTTGATCTCCTTGACCCCACGGTCTGTTATGGTACTATAATTGAAAAAAAAAATTACAGATCAGATCTTATAGAAACTTGAAGTTCAGGTTCGCTATATGCATTAATGGCAATGCTGTGATTGTGAAGTCTTAAACAGGGATTCTCAACTATTTATTACAATGCGCCACAAAAATTGAAAAATTGTATGGCAATGCACCCTAGTGTATAGGCCTATATCTTTATGCATTTCTTTTTTAAGAGAGTCAAAACGCCAATCAGTAGGCCTACTTGTCACTTGGACAATATTCTTCCTTTTCCACTGTAGGAGTTAGTACTTTTAAGGTTATGATACCATGCGTACTACACATTTATGCCTATATAACCCTAACCCACTAAAAACCAGAAACTCCTCAAATCTTACAGTATATGCATATACAATTCACATTTTCATACATTCAACCAGGGGATTTGAACCCAGGACCTCTCGCAACCCAACTTCATTATTCACCCATGATACCACCTGTGGGCGCTGCTTCGGCAGTGATTCGGTGACCATAGCCTACATCTCTTCTTTGTGAAGAACTTGGACTTACGACTATTCAGAATTCTACGATTCAACACTGTTTGGGTTTAATAATAATAATATTAAAGGGGCATTGGACAAGTTCAGCATCATCCCCAAACATTTCCCCAAACATTTTGAGATTTTTGCATCATTTGAAGTATTAGTAGCAATAATGACAGCATGCAAAGTTTCATGGTCAAATTCAAACGCTATATATCAAAATATTTAGATATTCTCTTATTTTTAATTATCGTTGTCGACAACGATAAATACTGCACTCTATAGTTGAATTTCTAGAATTGGCCTTTTCAGGAGATCTAAAGAATATGTAAAATTTCTTTTGATTTTTCTGCAATCTATGATGTGAAAGAAGTGTTTTACAAACAAAACTTTGGCTCTTTCTCATTGTATAGCATCAATAAATACGTTTAGAGAATAGCCTCATACCCAAAATCAAAAAATAACAAAAAATTCAAATTTTTGACTTTTTTGAAGGTTTTGATCAAAATTAATTGACTGTTGTTTTCTAACATAGGAAGCGTAAATCATCCACAAATAAAAAAATTTGGCCAATGCCCCTTTAATAATAATGATAGCGACAAGGCACATATCCACTCATCAAAGAGAGCTCATGGCACAAAAAACAATTAAAAACGAATTAAAAATTTGAAAATGTCTCTGTTATAAGGTATGTTTTCAACAGTTTCTTAAGCAAGTAACAGTTTTTGCAGTCCTGATGTGAAGAGGAAGCTCATTCCATAGTTGTGGAGCAGCAACAAAAAATGACCTGTCACCCCATTTTCGGTTTGACATTGTCTGTTGAAGAAGTTGTTTATTTCCTGATCGAAGCATGGCTTATCCATCCAGCTCTATGCTTTTTGCAAAGGTTTGGCATTCTTTGACTTTGTCACGAACACCAATGTGTCCTATATGGGAAACAAACAAATTCAATCACAATATAACTCAATTCCAACTCATACTGTAACTCAAGCAGCAACTTACTATTAAACCATCTTCACAACATAACATACCAGGCCATGACAGACCCTGACTGTACCCCTGAACCACAGAAGGTGACAAGGTCAATAGTCATACCAGATGTTTAATCCAAAAAGAATTGTTTTCACAAACTCAGTTTCTGGGTTTTCTCCAGAAAAAAAAAATGAGATGAAACAAACAGCTTGGAAAGCTTGGTATTTCATCTCTGACATGGTAACCCTGCAAAACAACTTACTTGTGATGAGATTTAAATACTTGTATTTTCACATGGTCCACTAGTATTAAAGATACTTTAAAGGGGGATTGGACAAAATTTTCAAATTTTGTTTGTGGATGATTTACACTTCTTGTGTTAGTTCAATAACAGTCAATTACCAGTTATCGGGAAAATTTTGATCAAAACCTTCAAGAAAGTAAACAATTTGAATTTTATCTTATTTGTTGATTTTGGGTATGAGGCTATTCTCTAAACGTACTTATTAATGCGATACAATGAGAAAGAGCCAAAGATTTGTAAAATATTCCTTTCACATCGTAGATTGCAGAAAAATCAAAAGAAATTTCAAATTTTCAGTAGATCTCCTGAAAAGGCCAATTCTAGAAAGTCAACTATAGAGGGCAGTATTTATCGTTGTCGACAACGATAATTGAAAATAAGAGAATTATCTAAATATTTTGATATATAGGGTTTGAACTTGACAATGAAACTTTGCATGCCGTCGTTATTACCACTTATACTTCAAATGATGCAAAAATCTCAAAATGTTTGGGGAAAAGTATAGGGATGATGCTGAACTTGTCCAATGCCCCTTTAAATAAACAATTTGATGTGTTGGGATATTAAAGCCAAATATACTTGGTGTTGGTAGTTTTGATAATTTGATTCATGGTACCCTTTCTGATAAATATGATTCTCTTTGGCTCACACACATTAATAATTTTCAACCTAAACTACGCTGCTTACTGTTTGTTTAAAACTGAGTTTTGACCTGAAAACTATCTTTCAATGTTTCGCAAATCTGTGACAGTTAATTTTAGTAGATTTCGAATTAGCGCCCATTCTCTCATGGTTGAAAATAGGCCGTCATCATATAAAAGTCAAGACGCCATTAAAAAAGAGACTCTGTAAATTTTGTGATCTTAATGAAATAGAAGAATGAGATTCACTTTTTATTATGGTGTCCTCCATATTCTTATTTAAGACATCAATTGCTTGTGGATACTTTAGATTTGAATATCTCTAATTTAATTCAATCTGATCGTGAAAAATTTAAACCTTTTATTGGTGCTACAGATTATGATTGTATTCTTTCAGTTGTCAAATTTATAAATTCAGCATTTGCAAAAAGACTTTGATGGATACATAACTTTTTACGTGAACATGTAAATATATTATTTTCTATCATATATATACTTTTTTTTTTTGTTATCTTTTTAAAACTTAATTCATGTGTGCTAGTACGTTATTCCTCCTCCAGTGGCCTAGCCAGACATCAAGGGGGGCAAGGCGGGGCAAAGATATTTTGAAGGGGGCAACTCCCCAAATGAGTAGATACAAAATGGTTCACCCCAATTTTTTTAACCATAGTTTCTTATATGACAAATAACATTTTTTGGTCCTTTTTTTAAAAAGGAGTAAATTTCCTATTTGTAAAAGCAAATTTTGCAACTACAGCGCTAAATTGCTATGATTTTTGAAGTGTGCGCGAAGCGTGCAAAATTATTATTAACTTTTTTTTTTACAATCACAAAAAAAGATATAGTAATCATGGTAATTTAATATGAAATGATGGCACTAATGTAAAAAATAGACCAATTAGGGGCATGCTATATGCTAAAAAAGAGTGTACCTTGTAATTTCAATCTAACCTCTTCTTTTCTTGATTTTTTTCAGGGGGGCAAGAAGGGGGCAATGCTTCTTTCAGGGGGGAAATTGACCCCCCCCCCCCCTTGCCCCTTCTGGCTATGGCACTGTCCTCCTCCCCCATTTTTACCTTAAATTGTTATAAAATGATGGACTTCGCGTGGAGCGCGAAAAAAAATATTGCAAAACTATGGCAAATGACAAACTTTATTTTAAAAATTGACATAATAGCTTGAAATTCGTGTGAAGCGCAAATTGTTTTGACATTTTACATCTAAATTATCAAAAGAGTGGAAAATGAGTGTGAAATTTGGGTACTGAATGAAAGTGGGGGGGCATTGGGGTGTGGCGGGGGTAAGGTTTGCGACTGGAGAGAGGGGCAAAAAGGTCAAGATTTTAAAGTGGCACCTCCTCCACTTAGCTTAAGCAATTATAAAGAATGGGGTGGGTCCAGGGGCGTAGCCCCCAAAGCTTTCGGTTTTTAAAGCTTTTGAGTCACTAGAGAGCTCTCAATAGATTGTTGATTGTATTTTTTCAACGTCATTTCAGCGCCCCTCCACCTAAGGTGGCGCCTGGGAAACGTGCCCCTTTGCCCCTCTAGCTAGTGGGGTTTAAGCTAAGTGTTTCCTTCCCTCTACCCTTTTAATCTCTTCTTTCTGTCCTCCCTTTCCCTTCCCTCCTTCCCTTTGTTATCCTTTTTTCTCCCCCTTTCTCTTTTCCTTTTCTTTTCTTTTCTTTCCCTTTTCTCTTTCTTCCTCTTTTTTCCTTTTTCTTCCTCTTTTTCCTTCTTTCTTTTCCTTTCTTTTCGTTTTTTCTCTCCCTTTCCCTTTTTCATTCTTTCCCTCCCCTTTATTCCCCCTTTATTTTTCTCCGTGAAATTTCCCCTTGAGAGCCTCTCAGGGGGGGGGTTTGCCCTGCGCCCGGTTGTTACGCCAGAGTTGGTAAGTAGACTTGAATCAACATATGATAAGCTCCTAATGAAGGAGCTTGTTAAAATGTAAGCAATTGCTTCATGTCATAAGTAACGGGTCGGTTTCATTAAAACAACTTCAAGTAATTGCTAATCGGTCAAGCATTTTCTTGCAAGAAACTAGAAATAGCTTTTGCTGATTACCGGTAGCTTTTCCTTACAAGTAAATGCTTACCTTTTTTAATACAGATTGAAGAAAACATTAAAGAAAAAGCAATTTCTTCTTTTATGAATTCGACCTAATTAATTCTGATTCGGACTTGTAACAAAAATAACCAGTTGATCATAAGTTGGTGAGGGAGGCCCTTTAATATTATTTGTTATTTTGTTATTTTTTCCAAGCTGGTTGTCATGTTCAAGATGACCACCATAACATATTCGAAGATGATTTTATGGTATTTTTTAGGTTATTAAAGTTCAATGAGGATCCTGTCCACTTGTCAATACCAATTTTTTTAAAAATAACAAATAACAAAACAATCGGTGTGGCGTCCAAAATCGGAGACGGAGGGGACGATCAACTGGTTATTTTTGTTACTTGGCCTAAGTCTTTTTTTATTGTACCATATCCAGACAAGCTGTATAATTTAGGAGATTGGACAAAAATGATATGACAAGATTCGAACACGGGACCTCTCTCACCCTCAATCCCATAATCCAACGGGTCGGTACATTAGCTGATACCACTTTTCCTCTACCACTTATCTAATACCACTTATCTGATAATCTGATGTTTTTGATGTTTATTAGGCTTGTAAGATCATCAAAATACGTATTCATAAATTTCAAGGTGCTTAAATGACAATTAAAATCTTGATTACTATCAAGTTTATCAGTTAATGAATTTATTATATCAAAATATACACAACTTTCGTCAGCCCCATACATCGTTATCGGTCTTGTGAGCATTGCTTCATTGTATACATTTGGCGTATTTATTACTACTTTGAATCATATTATTGTTTAAAGCTTGTTATCTGATGCTTAATAATTATTTAGCTGTAACTTGTTTCTTTTCTTTTTATGTACAGTATCTATCAATGTATTGTTGTTTTCTTGTATACATATTGACCTGTTGTTGGTGAATATCAATAAAGTTTCTATCGTAGATGCTTGTACTTTATTTATCACACGGGGCTCATGGTCAACGAAAAAAAAAAATAAGTGAACGAGGTTGTTAATTACCAAGAGAAAAAAATGAGAAAATCTCAGTTTTCAATGAAGAAACCGATTAATTAAAAGGAAATAATTGTAACAAAATACATAAAAATTGTCATAACTAAATATATCATCAATTAAACTAAAATAACTGGTGTCAGATATGTGGTATCAGCTAATGTACCAAACCTAATCCAACCACAGAAAAATCTGTGATCCAACTAAGCCAAGTTATTCAGCAGGCACAGCCTGCATCTAGACAGTGATTTGGTTGTCATGTAAGACCTCCACCTATGTCCTTTGATATTATTGAAATTTTTTGTCATGTAGGCCTATTAATCTTTAAAGCTTTGTGAATTTTTTAGACAATTCATGATTACTCCTGGTAGGGCATATATCTAATTTCAGATTTTGAGCTTTACAAGAATGCTTGACTGATATCTTTCACTAACTCCTAAACCTTTGTGCAAGGTTTTTGTTTAGCATTGCTGAGAAAATTGAAAAAAGTGTAATTTTCTATTATTAGATATTATAAGGACCCTAGATGATTTACAACATGACAGATAAAGACTTTTAGACGTTTGTATTGTAGCAGAAATGACATTTTAAGCATTCATTTTGAATTAAATATCTATTAAAGAAAGGTGGTGTAGGCTACCTCGTCATTTAAAACTTTCTGGTTGGATATAAGTCACCTTATAATTAAAGCTTAATAACAGGGCTAGATTAAGATTTGTGATTTAATGGTTTGGTGCTCACATACATGTGATCCCTAAAGTACTAGTGCTCTCTCAATTGTCACCTTCATGACCTTGTTTGTAGCTAGGGTTGCATTTGAAGGTACATATTCTGATCTGGAGACAAATTTAACACCCGCTTTTTTCATATTTGAATGAAGGGTCATCACCTACATAAAGCATTAGTAAAGTTTCATTTGTGTAGGCCTTCCTGGAATTTTTTTTTGTCTTTTAGGCCTCATCGTATATCAATTTCAAACTAACAACTAGGCCTACATGTATCAATTTACTGATTTCTTTTTAAGTATTTTTTCTATTAATTTCAAAACAACATGAATGTGTATACTCTCATTCATCTGGGTTGGTAACAAATAATTATAAATTCAATCTTGACAACCAGAAAATTATACCATCACAACCTAGCTAAAGGGTGATGGTATCATCCGCAACGTCAGTTCTCTGCTCAGTGAGTATAATTTTCTGGTTGTCAAGATTGAATTTATAATTATTTATCAAAACAACATCACTTTGTACCGACACAATCTGTACACCACTACAACTTGACCAACTGCATGGTATGGTGACCACTAGATCCGAAACTATCCCTACTCATATCAGATCTCTTGAGAGTCACTTTGGGACTAGGCAACCGCCAAATATAATATTGTTGGTGTCATCACACCAGGTGCACTCCACCTCTGATTATCAGGGACTGTCTTTTGAAAAATACCAGGCGAGCTGCAAATTACTCTCCTCAAGATTTTTAGGTGAGCTGTGGGAGAGTGATTTGAAATAATTTGCAAGGAATTGTATCATTCATATTCTGCCTTGCAATTGTTTATGCCAATGATGGGTGAGTGATAAATAGCTCTCCTCAAGCTCAGCTTCTAGCCTCTAGGAGAGTGATGGCGAGTAATCACTCTCACTAGGAGGTGATGGCGAGTAATCACTCTCACTACGCCTCAAAAGACAGTGCCTGGATTATCATACCACTGCATGTCACTTACCTGTAATTTCAAATCCAGAGTCTGCAAAAACTAATGCATGGTTTGAAGATGTACTGCTACCAGCAAGTCAATGTCATTGATGTCACACCATCGCCTTGCCTTGACATTATGTCCCTGAATAGGTAAGGCAATCTAAGGTTTCCACACGAACATTGTGATGGTTTTTAATCATTTCAGTTGAACATTAAACATTGAGACCTATCACCAAAATTTTACACACATCATCATTCATTTAGTCTGAGCTTCCAGACCCATACTCCATTTAAATATAATTCATTGTCAATTCAGCATACACAAATCTAGAACACCACTTCAAATTGAACGGATCCTTCTTCGAATTCGGAGATCCTGGTTCTACTCTTGACAGCACAATCAAATTATCTTTGATCAAAACAGGTTCGTTCAAACAGAAACTCGCTGGTCGCTCCAATTTGAAATTTGACACTGCAACAAGCATGTCAAGTGTCAGGTTGGGTCAGCAGAGCACCTCGCACCTGTCGCGCTTGTCTCATTTTGATGTTGATAAAGGCGCACTACACTACAGTAATAAAATAAACATTAAAGCGCACAATACCGAATAAAAGATTGTAAAAATTATATCGTCACGCTAGTAAAATATTGGCCCACCTCATTTTTCTATAGTTTGAGAAAATTGAGAAAAACAATTTATATTTGTTTGTTTGTTGTTTTTATTTATTTATTTTTGGGGTAATAACATGATGATTGAAAACATAAGTTTACATAAACCAAAATCCGAATACAAAAAAGCCTTTCTTTCCTTTTTTTTAAATTTGTATAAATATTGTGTTTTGTTTTGCTTTTTTTTTGTTATATGATTTTATTTTGATTTATGAAATGAAGCTAAATGACCACGAATTATACAATGCATTTTTCCTTATTTTTTTTCTCTTTCGTATATAGAAACGTTCTTTAGTTTTTTCCGAGTCAGCCTGATGATGTTTGTTTTCTTATCGTAGGCAAATGGTAGGCCTAAGCTTTTTTTTATTATTTATTAATACATATTATCAGAAATTTTTGCATTTAGTATATCACTTTGGCTATTAATAATATCGTGTTTTATATCAAATGATTGTGAGATTTATGCCTTATGTTTTATCTGAAAATTCATAAAAAACTTATTTGAATCAAGCTAAGAAAGGCATGATACAATAACAAACAAACACAAACTTTGTTCTTAAAAAGATGGCCTAGTCCTGCTATATTTACATTAAAATTTGTAAATAAT
>JXSR01S029581.1:0-10777 GCA_000969725.1 Ophiothrix spiculata
AGTAGGGATGTACGTTTTTCCAATGATAATGTTTATAGTTTTTGACAATAATTTACATCGTTTTTGGTTTATAAATGACTCAAATTTGTGACTAAGAATGAGAATAAAAGATAGCGATTTATTGTTTTGCCTGTCATCTATCGTCTCATAATGGATGGGCGTACATTTTTTTTTCGTAATGGGCACCCCCTGTGGGGGCACCCATTACTCAAAATAATGTATGCCCATCTGTTATGAGACGATAGATGACAGGCAAAACAATAAATCTTATCTTTTATTCTCTAAGTTTAAACATATCAAAGTCTGAAAACTCAATATACTGCTATGTATGCGGCCCATGGGAAATGTTGACTATGGAAAAAAATCCAGGTCAGGTCATAGGAAACATCTGCTGTACACAAGGCCACTGATATGATCACTAACCAGAACAAAGTTTATCGTCTGTGTAGCACCGCACAATTACAAACAATGGGAAACTAAACAAGGATGCACACCATATGGGAACAGCCTATGGATGTGGGGCCTTATGAAAACCTTAATGTGACATCGTTTATTGAAACATTAATGATGTCACACTCACATAACTTATCTGGCTATAATGCCCAGCCTTTACTCTTGAAAGATCAGGTACTGGAATTGGGCAAACACCAATTTGAATTAGAACATTTCTAGATGTTTCATCTATAAAATATTTCTGGCCATGCTTTACTGCAATGTTCATCAATTATTAAGATGAATTTGAGCCTCTTTTACATCCAGCAGGACAAGTCTTAAATGTATTGCAAATAGAGACTTGTCATAACAACATGGTGTTAGATGTATTAAACATGTTTTCTCTAGATCTATTATTGATCAAACTACCAGGCTTGAGTTTGTTATTCCATGACACCAGATAATATTGTTACGTGTTGGATGGTTTAAGCCCTGGGGAGAAGGGCACTCGCATATGCAACTATTCATTACAAACCTCATGTAAAGTAAAATACATATTTTTCATTTTGACCTACATTGGAAAATACTCTTAGTTATCCCCTGTTTGTTCATGCAATATGAGAAAATATTAATGGTTTGGGTTCATATCATACAAGGCTGAAAGCCAAGTATGATACGAATCCAAACCAAACCATTAATATTTTTCTTATTGCATGAGAACAAACAGGGGATTAACGATTTTCAGTAAACACAAACATTGATATCTATGGACTAGCTCCTTACCCGTGTTTATAGACATTAGTGTCAACTCATCTATACCTATTTTCCATTTCTTTTGTATTTACATAACAGCCTCATCCCCAGGGTTACATACTTTTTTGCCTCTCAAGAGAAAACAAGACAAAAACTAAGGTTGAAACCTTGCACAATCCATTTCAGAGGTCAAGGTCAATCAGTTAGAAGTAAATTATACACATCCTAATATAGGAACCCACACCTTTAACCAATGAAATTGTTGTATTTACTGAGTGATAAAATATAAAGCCACACGTTTATTGAAATGTTCATACTTCATTCCTTGTATAATGTCAGCTGACATTTCAACTACATCTTACAAGATTTCATACAAAAAGTCAAATTTGGATCCATATTTTGGTTCTCCATGCTGAACACCCCTTCTCAAATCAAACTTGAGCCTCCCACCTCCCCCAGATTGTTAGATGGTAAAAGCTATTCATATGGTTGGTGGTTGGAGCGTGTAATACTTGAAAACATGTGTGAATGAAATTATCTGCACATGGTATTTATGTAGCTTGTTCGTGAGCAACATGAAATAAAAAGTGTGGCTTAGTTCAAATATGTAGTCAATTGCCTTATTAAATGAAGGAATGTGACTACCTAAAAGCGTTTTCAAGTGCATTTTGTCAAAAAATTGTTTTGCCACCGAAAAATGGATAAAAATCACATGCTCGGTTTCCTATACTAATACATGGTGAATTAAATTCGGAATCCTGAATTTAATTCAACAAATAACAGAAAAAATTAAACAAATTTAAACATATAGGTCTGTATTCCAGAAAGATGTTTAAACTTAATTTGTAAGATTTTAGACAACTGATTAATTATTTGGTGGGTAAAATGTTCAACATCAGTAGAAATTTATTTATTTGATGTTTTTTTTTCTGTTTTCTTACTGTGTACGATCTTGTGAAGATAATATTATTCACACATGTTTACATGTGTCAAATGTTCCATCCACCAGTGAGAATTTGAAATGTCAGCAGCAGTATTCAAATGTGATCTATATAATCGTGAAATGTTTATTATACCAACTCACTACAATAAAACAAGCTCCCACTAGTAATATTTTATGTTTTGAAATCATATAATAATAACCCAGATATCATGTTTATTTTTTATCTTTCAGAACACTTTATTGTATTTCAATACTTACTCATTATTTATTCATATCTCTTTTTAATTCCAAATGCTGCCAATATGGGATGCATCCTCAACATTGTATTGCTGGTTTGTGTAAGTATATAATGTTTCGTTTTGAGTTTTTTAGAATTAACAATGTTTTTGAATTTCATCTCAGCATTTTGCTTGTCATTTTCTGCATATTTTGCATCCAAATTGCATTTTGAATGAAAGAATGAAATATTTGTGCTTTTTGTTCGTAGCAAATATGGAATGCTTTGTGTAGTTCATTCTTAAGATAAATGAAATCTGGCAGACCAAATAAAGTTTCATATCTTGACCAGAGCTACTGTGTCCCATTTAGTATTGGAGTGGCTATATGTGCAGAGCAGTGGCGTAGCCAGGGGTGGGCAAGGTGGGCGATTTGCCCACCTCGGAAATATTTTGGAGAAATTTTGAAGACCTGGGAGAAAAATAAAGGGGGCAGGAAATTGCCTTTTTCCAATAAAATTACAACAATTAGAGCTGAAAATTGCTAAAAATTAGGTTGAAAACTTAATAAAGCACAATATTTGGCGATTTTTCTTGAAAAACCCAGCCGAGTCGGCCCCTTAGAACCCCTGTAAAGTTGCTCGATAAAATCCATTGGAGAAATCTTGGGTGGTTTGCCCATCCTTGGAGAAAGGCCTGGCTACACCACTGGTGCAGAGTTATGATATGGTCACATAACTACCGGACTTCTGGTCGCTGACCGGTCTGGTAATCGGGAAGAAGCCCAGTGGAGGAAACCAAGGCGCTGAAACGTCAGTATGACATCGGTGAGTGCTTTGGTTGCCCGGTCAGTCACTGGTTGGCCGTTGGATGTTATTGGACCATAACTGAATATATCCTGACAAGCTGCAAGGTTTTAGCTCCAAATTAAATTCTTTTTGGCATCTCCACAGTCCACGGACTCCGTTTCATCACCGGCCGATGTCCGGTCGGAGTCCACTGAATTGAATTTCTACCGAGTATGATGCCGTAAACATATTGTAACCTTGCGCAAAGTTATGTGACTAGGGTTTTATAAATCAAAAACATGATCACTTTATGGAAAAGAAACAAAAAAAAACAAGATCTGTACAGATAAAGAACACAGTGGTTGTTGCTGGTTATGTAAACACAACTAGGCCTGGCTGCTGCATCCAGTTAGTACAAGCATGGAGCCCATATGCACAAAAGAGGTTTAAGAGCTAAACCAGGTTTAATGTTAGACTTATCTTAAGTCAAATTTTGTTTCGCCGCTAAAAATATTTTCCTCAAACAATATTGTCATATTTTGTGTTGTTTGCAAGATGTTTTGTTGAATCTTCAATATTTAAAAGCTGTTGCAGTTGGAAAATGCTTCAAAACGTACTTTTATGGCAGTAGTAATTTTGACTTAGATCCAGTCTAACTTTAAACCTGGTCTAAATCTTAAACCTCTTTTGTGCATACCGACTAATATCTTTAGTGTTTAGAACCTTCATTCAAGAAAGCATGAACTAAATTGAAGGCAATTTTAATGCATCAAGGATTTATTTAATTTGTAGATTGGTGAAATGTGTGGAATTTTTTGATTAATTTGGCTGGTTTACTTATAGTTTAAGTTTGTATATTCATATGCATGAACAGTGACAATGCTTAGCTGCTGACTATTACTATAGTTTGGAGATTTGAAGGCTCTGTCACACATCACGAAACGTATGAATAACATGCTTACTGGTTTGGTAATCGTTATACATGTATTTCAATGACAAAACCAGGGCACATATTAGTATGTTATTCAGACGTTTCGTGATGTGTGACAGAGCCCTAACACTGTATCAATGGGAACTTAGCTTGATTAATATATGGAAGGTAGCTTGATTAACCCTTTTACTAACATAATATATTGTTTCTAGAAATCATTTTTTAATTAAATTAAACATTTTGAAAAATCATAGATAGTAAGGTTAAGTCACAGCATATTTCTAAGAAAAGTGAAACGATCCAGTGGCAAAGACCAATAAACATGGTGAAGAGAGAGGTAAAGGGGATTTTTCTATCCCTCTTTTTGAAGCGATCAGGCAAAACTCAATATGCTAATGTGATAGTGTGTTAGTCATTATTATAAAAACAGAGCAAGCCTCCTACATTTAAAACATTAAACATTTGCATTAATCTTAAATATGGTTTAAGAGGGACAGTATTCCAGAGAGTAAAGTCTTTTTCAAAGATATAAACCTCTGTGGATTATCCATTTTTAAGAGTGGGTAGCTTTACCATGTCATATAATATCAGCAGCTACATTGCATTTTCTTACACATGTGAACTGAACAGTAAAAACTGTATGGTATATTATACATTATACTTATATTTTACACTCATGTTTTACATCAATTTTAGATTTTAATATTTTTTTCAAGATTCAAAATTTGCAAAGGATGAAGCTTTTAAAAATGGATTGGCCTAGAAATTCACAAAGGCTGGCCAGATAATGAAACTGTTGAATCTGTATTTCAAACTGGTTATTTCAATGATAAAGTATTTATACAATTCAGTTATCTGATGTTGATATTGCAGAGAATTTCAACCGGGATATGTGTATAGGTCTGGTATGTGAATTATTAATGGGGTAATGTACATGGGAGTGTAAATCTAGATGAATGCGCATCTCCGTAAGCCGCTTTGCAGTAGACTGTGGCTACACGGGCGTCAGATCCAGATCTGCTGTACAGCACTCTGCAAACATGCATACGTGTAAGCAGTCTACAGAGATGCGGATCTCAGATCTGGATCTTGGAGATGCGCATGCATCTGGATCGGCGCTCCGTGTAGATTTCCCCACAGTTGACACTCTTGCTTGAGACAGGTTGTAAAACTATCGCTCAATATGCATCCGTTATCCCCTTCAAACACAACAAAAATTTGAGTTAAGTCATAATCGTATCACTTTCGTTTATTTGGCATATCTCAAATGGACTTTATCTATGATATATAGAGTCACGTGTGTGTCTCTGAAAAGAGCCCTGCTGTCTCAAGCAAGAGGCACTATCAATAGACATCTATATCTATTAGCTTTCTAAGACACTTTGTATTATAAAGTGTAATAGACTGATTATACAATATCACACTTTCTTTGCAGATTTCAACAATTAATTAAATAACACTTCATTTTAATTTATTGTAAGAGCCTGTTTCTTTTGAATTCTTTAGAAACAAGTTTTTATTTGCAATATTTTGCTTTTAGTTATGCATGGCTTTTGTCACCTTATACTGTGTTATGCACTAACATGCTTTATATTTTGTCTATGCAGTGCTTGTTTTTTAATGCATTTTTATATTTTCAAAGCACTAGGTATAATATTTTGAAGGGGAAAAATTAGTAGTGATTCCTAGATGTGTTAATGAAATCTTATGGCTGGTTTTCATGACAACCATACTTTTCAAAGTTAGGAGAATCAAAAACTTAATTGTCTGAACATTATGTATCTTAAATAGATTGTTTTTCATAACCTCTAAACCTATACTCTAAAGGTATACTGAAAGGTTTAAACAGGCTTACAGAACTGTAACCATACCTTTTTTGAATTTTTAACATGTAGCATATGTCCTCATCAGATGAAATCCTGTGATGTTGTGAGGATAAATGACTTTCTCTGACCTTTGATGACATCAGTCAGAACAGTCCATTATAGAGGGACGGTAGTTCTAATCCTAGGTTCAGTGAAGGTTTCTTCTTTTTGATGTAAATAGCCTCCCTCTATAATGGACTGTTCGAACTGATGTCATCAATGGTCGTCTATCCTCACAACATCACAGGATTTCTTCTGATGAGGACATGTGCTACATGTTGAAAATTCAAAAAGGCATGTTTACTTGTGCTGTAAGCCTGTTTAAACCTCTAAGTATGTTTATCTACCAGCACGTTTGAACTTTCAGGTAGTTATGTAAAATAATATTTTTGGAAAGGAATTTTCACAAGAAATATATTTATAGTATCAGATTTTTGACTAAAAACTTGTTGTTGAATGTTAAAAATTAGAAACACTCCCTTCAATTACCTGACTATCAGATTTAGGGTAATATTTTCCTAGAAAAATCTGATACCATAAACATATTATTGTTGAAATGTCCTTTTCAGAAATGTTTACTTTCATATATTTAACTAAGAGTGATTATTTGGTCCTCCCTAAAATATTCAATATCCATTATGAGAAAAATAATATCAACAGCAATTCATCTTAGGTTTCAAAACAGTATGCACACAAATATTTTATACACCAAAGGAATACGATCAATTATGGCAAATTTTGATAAAATCAATAACCCTATGGTAATATATATTATAAGAGTTGTTTTTTCAAACACTTTTGATTTTCACAAAATTTTGTACTAATATGGAAATTATTTGCAATTTGAGCCCTTTTTTTATAACTTTACAAAAGCTTGTAGGTTATGGCTTATGCTTATATGCAGTTATCAGCTATTCTTCTACTAAGCTCATCAAAAGTTAGATAATCTCTGTAGATGCAAAAACATATTCACTGGTTTTGCTTTATGATATCGATCAGATTTCTGCTTTGCTCGCACATGTACAGCTGTTATCCTGCAAACATCACTTGATATCATTTTGATTATAGATCTATTTTGTGTTCTGATTTATTTCAGCTCTAACTTTGAAGAATCTGTTCCACATACAGATTTGTCTTGTAATGACTGTTATATCATATACTGTTAGCAAATACAGTGGAACCTCTTTAATACGGAATCTGGTAACCCAAAGTTGATTTCCAAGTCCCTGACCCTAAATTTGTATGCAGTTAGTGATGGATAACACAAATTCCTGATAACACAACTAAAATGTGCTGCCCTAGAGATTTTGTGTTAAAGAGGTTCTACTATAGTATGTTAGACTTAACTTGTTCCTGATGGCATAGACTTTACAACATACAACCCTGTTAGAAATTCAAATTTAGGTGTGTTCAAAAATATTTGGTTTTTGGATAAGATTAAAAATCATCTTTTTTTGTAAAATGAAAATAAAATCTATACAAGCAACCAATTCTTGAAGCTCTACCACCATTGACAAAGATACAGAGGTGATTAAAAACATATGTTTTAACATGTAGCCAATTTATGTGATCTACACAACAAGATTCTCCTGGCAAGTTGTCTGTTGTAGAAAGAAAATGGCTCTGTGGTTTATGCAAAGTATACCGATATGATTTAGCTATGGGTTGTGTTTTGAAGTCTATCATTTATTTTTAAGTTGTCAACTTTCTTTTGCCAAATACAGAAATACATATGTTTTGTTTGATTCCTTTGTTATTTATACAGATGCAGATACACGTATGGTGGAGAAGTTCACATTCGATGATATATTCGACCCAAGATTTACTTCAAAGTCTTATGATGTTGACTGGGTTGCAGGTAAGTGTCTCATACCCAAAGGAAAAGTTCAGCTTTGTTAACACACTGGATCCAAGATTTACACTGATTACAGTTTAATGAGGATGACATATTGGCAGGTAAGTGTCTCGTACTCCAATGTTAAGTTCAAGATGTGAAATACACTTGATCTAAGATTCACATCAAAGTCTAATGAGGTTGATTGGGTAGCTGTCAAGTGTTTCATACGCCACAAAAGTACAGACTTTGGTATACCAAATATTTGTTGCAATAACTACCCACATTTTTATTTCCCCTTAATAGACACTAATGCATCTTGGGATTAGAGCAGGTTTTGATGAAATACTATTTTATTTGTAACTTCATCGAATATTCTATCATGAAATAGGCTTAGTTGTTATTACATAGATATGCATGAAATTTTATTGAATAACGAATACATATAGCACAAAATTGGCATAGAATATTCTATAGGAAGAAAAGGTCTGAACCAAGCCTTAAAATTGAATACAATTTGTTCCTTCCAAGGTTCATGCCATAATCTTATTAAGATGATTAATTCCTAAAAATGTTTGATGATTGATTTAAGATTTGGCAAATGTTAAGTTTTGTCAAATTATAGCCACATAAGGTTAAAATAGAATTATTGTATGTGGATTTAATTCGTGAACATGTCAAACATAGCGATCACGCAGTCATCTCACCCAAGCACGCATTTTCAAGGCGTGCACGCTCATGACTCTGATTACGCATTCACAAATTACTCCCAGAAAAACAATAGTACTATATATATTTTAAAGTGGATCTTTACTTTCTTGGTTTTTTTTTCAGGGAGTGTATACATACGACAAGAAGCGGACCACAATGTACTCATATCAGATCTCAATCAGAATGATACCAGGACCCTCATTGACAACAGGACGGTGGTAATTTGCATCACAATGTACTCATATCAGATCTCAATCAGAATGATACAGGACCCTCATTGACAACAGGACGGTGGTAAGTCATGGGCAGGTTTGCATCACAATGTACTCATATCAGATCTCAATCAGAATGTTACCAGGACCCTCATTGACAACAGGACGGTGGTAAGTCATGGGCAGGTTTGCATCAAAATGTACTCATATCAGATCTCAATCAGAATGTTACCAGGACCCTCATTGACAACAGGACGGTGGTAAGTCATGGGCAGGTTTGCATCACAATGTACTCATATCAGATCTCAATCAGAATGATACCAGGACCCTCATTGACAACAGGACGGTGGTAAGTCATGGGCAGGTTTGCATCACAATGTACTCCTATCAGATCTCAATCAGAATGTTACCAGGACCCTCATTGACAACAGGACGGTGGTAAGTCATGGGCAGGTTTGCATCACAATGTACTCATATCAGATCTCAATCAGAATGATACCAGGATCCATATCAGGACTATATGGGTCAAAACATAGTTCTTTTGAGTTATCAAACATTTGGTGCAACAAGTCTTTGTTATTACATGAATTCCAATGCATCTTCTAATCAATAACGGATACTTGGTGTTGAAAATCAAAGACATCAAAGATGATCATCAAAGTATTGATTTTTCATCACCAAGCCTCCGTTATTAATAAAAAATACATTGGAACTATATATCAGATTATAAGCTAACAAAGACTTGTTGCACCAAATGTTTGATAGCTCAAAAGAACTATGTTTTGACCGTAATATAAAAACATCAAACATGAATCAAATTGACAAAAAATGACTATACAACCTTATAAAAATGTCATTAAAGATTAACCTAATTGACGAATCATGACAAGATCACCTATGTCATCAAATATAAATGGAATTCAGGAATCATAGCTAGACAACCTTATAAAAATGTCATTAAAGATTAACCTAATTGACAAATCATGGCAAGACAACCTTCAAATCTTTACTGAATTCAGGAATAAATGGCTAGACATCCTTCTAAAAATGTCATCAAAAATGAACCTAGTTGACAAAGCATGACAAGATAATCTGTGTAATCAAATATAAACTGAATTAAGGAATCATGGCTAGACAACCTTCTAAAAATGTCATCAAAGATGAACCTAATTGACAAATCATGGCTAACTGAACTAAAATGTCACCAAAATTAACTTAGTTGATGACTTGAGGCTATAGACAACCTAAAAGGTCAGCAAAAATAAACATTGACAAATCGTGGCTGTAGTCAACCTTTTAAAAAATCAACAAAAACTTAGCCTAATTGAGGAATCGTGGCTAAGACAACATGCTAAAAACGTTGCCAAGAATGAACCTAATTCACTAATCTAAGAATATAAGTTTCTTAAAATATCACCCAAATGAAACAAATTGATTTATTGTGGCTTTTGACAACCTTTTAGAAATGTCACTAAAAATGTCACCAAGAATGAATGACCGTATATTGATATATCGTGGCTATAGATAATAAAGAATGTAAAACTTTTAAAAATTGTCCACAAAATGAATCTGATTAGATACTTCATTTACCCATTATTTGGTAGGAGAACGTTGATATTTCACACCACTGTCCTACACACACGTTGACACATAGCTCATATTCAAGCAGGCATGACTTTAACTTGGCTTGATAGTTTTGTTTGGATACATAAATCAAGTGTTTCTGGACACTTTATTCAGATGTTTTTCTGGATTACGCGCTATATGATAGACCATTTTTATTTGAAAATATGTTATCAGGACGATGATTTTGTCGATGCACATCCACCTATTTGTAGACAAGAATTCTGATATATGGTTGCAGAGTTATTGAATTTTTAAAATTTGAACAATTTTTAACCCATGCACATAGTGCCTGGGTTTATATAACCATGATCTATCTATCTATCGTTCAACTTTCGTAAATATGCTTCTTCTCGTATATGCTTCGACGGATTTTCGTGAAACTCGCACAGGATGATCCTTGGGTAGAGGGGCTACGGGGGTGTTCGCGATTTTGCGACCCGAGGTCATCGGGGCTCAAACGAGGGCGC
>JXSR01S029582.1:828-16625 GCA_000969725.1 Ophiothrix spiculata
CGTTCCTCCATTCATTCAAAATGCATCACATAATATTATGAAGGATTTTTTTATTATATGCAGGCAGTAACTAAATAATGTCTTTGCCATATAAGTAAACTATGAAAACAAATAGATTAAGTTAAAATGCAAATCCTAGGTGATCTGTCATATCAAACGAGGGCACTTCGTCATGTGAGTGCAAGAAAGTGGTATCTGCAATAGCTGCCATATGTGATATTTGTTTATCAAAATGTCACTAGAATGTGAAAAATCCCTAAAATTTATTTCTTTCAAGAGCCACTGACACAAAACTGGAGATTGCAAAGTGTGCAATCCAAATTTATGACAAATGGCAGCTATTGCTGATACGACTTTCTTGCACTCACATGACGACTTCTTGTTTCACCTTTTGTGACACCAATAATACCATGTTATGCCACACTTGAAGATGAATATTAATTTTTTTAAAGAATGATCAAATATGAATCCATATCTTGTACAGTAGGGTGCATCAAACGCCGCTCATGTTAATAGAATTTTTTCTACCCAGTCTTAATATGTTCCAATTGTCACAAAATTAACATGCATCAAGTTTAAATTAATTTGGACATTGTATTGGGTAACCACGGAGAGCTCAAAGTTACAGTGTATGTTCCAATGTGGAAAGTTCGTTGACTCCTGTACAACCTCAATTAGGAGTCAATGCATCAATTTGAAGCAGCTATAACGATAAAACCGTTTGGATTTAACAACTCATCTCTTATGATCTAATATACCAAAGATCACCTTTTAATCTGTGATACATAAATTGCCAAAAATAAGTATTGTGCCTCTAAAATAAATCATGACCTTGACTCTTATTATCATGTTTTGGGGCATTTTGTTGACATTTTGACACTGAATTTTGCAAGCTTCTTTATTTGTATGAAGTAAATTTTTATCACAGCTTCAACATGATCATTAGTCCTATTAGTTCATTTAATGTGAGCTTTTAAAGTCCAAAGGGTTCGATGCTATAGCTGCTTCAAATTGTAAGGCCGGCTTCTAATTGGAATTGTACAGGGGTCAACAAACTTTCCCACATAGGAACACATGCTGTAACTTCATCTTCTCCGTGGCTACCCAAGACAATGCCCGAATTGATTCAAACTTGGCATTTGTTAATTTTTTGACAATTGGGACATCTTCAGACTAGGTAGAAAAAATTCCTTTGACATGAGAGGCGTTTGATGCACCCTATTGTACAGTGTGGACTTCTCACATCATGATACCATTATTAACAATCACCACTAGTAGAGAAAAACCATACTCTTGCAACTGAATGGTAATTTGACTGAGAATGTGGCTATTGAGCCAGCCAAGCGCCGTTCCTTGCTAACACACAGTTTGGCGGTAAATTGTAAGATGCGTATTGCGTTGTAGTCAAGTAATAGTAGCCCGAGACAGAATGCAGAGCTTGGTCAATACGCACTCGCGCAGCGTCGGTCCAGGCATAACGCCCACGGGGCGCAATCCCCTAACTTGGCCCAATTTTTAGGGTGCAAATAGACTAGTTTCCTATCTGTACTTTCTTTAATCTATGAGAAAAACATTCAACTTCAAGCATGTGGAATAAACTAGTGTTGTTGGTGCTTGAATTAAGAAACATGTAGGTTCTGACAAGTGCCCTGTTTTGACATGGCAGGTCCCATATTGAGTTACTGCATAGAGGAATCTTTTAGTAGTGTTAATATTTTTTAAGTTTGGACTGAGCCATATTTTTGGGTGTAATATTTTCACGGTTTCAAGCATCTGTCCATTGATGTCTATGTATAAATGCTATTTTAGCAGGGTTTATTTTCACTGTTGAGAAGTCAACAGCAAAAAGAGTGGAAATATAACCCTAGCGAAAATGTCCCTCTATACAGTACCATCAATTTGCTGAAGAGCCTTTATAATACCTTCTGCCTATAATTTAGGCTGGGTTAAAAGTATGTTCAGAGGATTGTCACAGTAATGATGTCTTACATTTTAAGGATGACATTATGAACATCTGGTTTGAATTCATTTACATGTGGCAACCTTTCACAGCAATTATGTAAATTTGTGATACAAGATACAAAATTATGAAAAACTCTTCAAGTCAAGTGACCGTGATCCCATCAGCGGTCACGTGACCACGGAATAACATCATTTGGCTCTGAAGGCTGGTGGATGCTGACCGCAAGCTACCAACACTACAAAGTCGCGAGGCGTTAAATTCTCTTTCAATATAAAATCACGACAATTGTGAAATACAAAGACACTGCTCTTTGGTAAACAGAACAAAGCAACTGACACTCTGAAGTAAGGCTTTTGGCTAAATAATGTTAAATACGGTAATAAAGCATCAGATATTTTTTTTAACAAAGTATACTTTAGGTCCCATCCAAAATTTTAGGGTTAGGATTAGGGTCTGGATATGTTTAGGGCAGGCAGGCCCGTAGCCAGGATTTTTTCAAGGGGGGTGCGGATTTTCAAAAAGTGGACCTTTCGGAGGAAAATTTTCCGTTTTGGTCGACCAAAAACTAATTTTAGTGGTTTTGACAAAGTGACAAGGAAAAAAAAAAAAAAAAGGTTTTCAGTAGTTTTTCAAGCATTTTGTTTAGTATTTTGGTAAAAACGGCCTTCCATTTACATGTTTTGGTGCCTTAGGTCCTCTTTTGGTGGGTATTTAGGGAATTTTTGTGGACCATTTTTGTACATTGCCCCTACCGCACCCCCCTGGCTATGGGCTTGGTTTAGGGTAAGGGTGGGGTTAATGGGTCAGGATCGGGTCATGGTTTAGTGAGTTAGGGTTGGGTCACAGTTAGGGTCAAGTTTTTGATGGGACTTTAAGTGTACATTTTCTGTTTCTTCAATTCTAGCAGATAGTCTTCAGTACACACATACTTTTACTTACAAAGTTAATCTTAGTTAAAAACCAGTACACCTTTTTTAACATAGTCATAGATTAAAAAAAAAACATCCTGAATTATAATTATAAAAAAAGAATGACGCAAGTTGTTTCTTGACTGTTTGAACTATTCATCTGGCAATTTTGCACCTAAATTAGTGCTACGTGCCTGAATTTATTTCATTATATTTTTAATTTACAGTGCATGTTTTTTATGATTAAATCAGTGTTTTTATTCATAACATGTTTTCATATTTGTTCGTGGGTGGTGGAAAGGGGTCCAATCCTTGAATAGCAGATTTAAGACAACTTACAAAGCCTCATATTAATCATCGTGTTCCTGGTAAACTTTTTATCCATATCAGTGAATGTGCATGTGCTATACCTGCGCCTTGAGGTGCGGGTAAAAACAACAAACACTGAGGGTGTTTGAACAGTGCAACCTCCCGAATTTGGATCAAATCATTAAAATTTAGCAAGGTTTTTAAATATGTTGTCTCACCTTCAACTGGTAAAGTCAGCAAATATAAAGTGATGACAATTAAAAACCTGCCCATGCTATGGTTTCTTATATAATGATGTCCATCAGCAATGTAAGCAAATTGGTAGCAAGTATTGTAATGATTTTACTACTTGTCTTAACCAAAGAATTAAAAGGGGGAAATTGTTGTCACTCATATGGAGCAAAATTACTGTACATTGTACCTTCATATTTGTTTGGAGAAGGTCTGATAGCCTAAGATAGATCAAGTACATCTTAACTTGATGCATAGACAGCATGCATATTTTAATGATATTTCAATGCATAGTTTCTAGTCCTGACATTAAATATGGAATTTGTATTTTTTGTTGCTTTCCATCTTGAATAATCTGCCATACCTCAGTATATGACGGCTCCAAGAAAGTATGTTTTTTCATATTTGTAACTATTCAAAACAAGGCCCTTTTTGTGCATCCTTAAGGGGTTTTCTCACAGATGCAAAAATCTCCATTGATTTTCTTAAAAATCTAGTATTAGGTAGATTTATTTGTGCTGATAATGAATCTAAAATTTAAAAAATGTGTCACTGTGCTTGTTTTTTAGATACAGGCAATTTCAAAAAGTACATATTTTCCCAAAAATTCACCCGATTTACCACACAAAATATAGGGAAAGCTCAAAAAAGTTGATCATCAACATATGTAAATGCTCACTTGTGAATGCTCCATTGATGTTTAAATTTTTACAAATGTAAAAGCATTTTTTGTGTACTTCCAAAATACTGAAATAAAGAATAGGGTCACCATATTAGTTTTCAAGAAAAATGAAAAAACGGACATTTTTCAATTAGTTTGATTACTTTGATGGCACATCTGCGTCTGCATAATTTCCCACATATATATTACGCAGCGATGAATAACCAAACACGTTTGTAAATCGTGCACTTACTGTGCATTGAAATTTATGTACGCAAAACAGGTGCAAACATTTTTTTGAATTTTTACTAATTATGAAAAAATTGTTTTCTGTAGTCATAAGCAACTGCATTTGTGAGAAAACCCCTTAAGTGACAGAGACAATGGGAAACTTAACAACTCACCTCCATCATTTTCGTACAATTTGGACTTTCCTGGAAGATCCAGGTATTGAGCTCTTGCCTTGTCTGGCAAAACCTTTGGATATTAACCCTAGTTAGAACATCTGGGCTAAGAAACAAATATACCAATGAGGTGAAGGAGTTTGTTGGGCTGTGTTTGGTGCTTTGGCTGAGATACCCCAAAGAACTTTCCAATCACACATGGAAAACATGCACTTCTCAAAGAGCATAGAGGAAATATTGATTATCACTTACAAATCAACCCTGTACAATTTCATATGTCCGGGTATTGTATGAAAGAAAATACAGCAAATTTAATTTCTTTTACTTAATATCCCTATGCGCGAAAAAGTGCACTTCATCAGTGAACTTAAGAGTGTCCTTGGTTTGAAATTTATAAGTGCGGCTACCAACATAAGAAAGCAGGCATCTCTAAAACCAGTACATACCAAGATATGGTGGATTATTCAAGATGGAAACCAACGAAAAAATATATTCCATATTTAATGTCAAGACCGTATGTCTGTGTTTCCAGCAGCTCCTATTGCATCTTACTTTCAATATCATCAATTTTCCAGTGAATCCAATTTTGAAGAACTCGTCATGTCGAATACGCAACTATAAAATGCCGGAGATGCAAATGCCGGAGATGCAATAACTCGCCCTTTGAGCAACAATCCAAAATGCCCACGATTCCCAAATCCCGATTCCTCTTTATAAATTTCTTGGTCTCAACAAGATATTGTATACTGCACATGTATAGGAAAAACACAACCTTCAATACCTTAAAGTTGAAGTTAGTCTTCGATAATTTTGTTCCAAACTCCAAAAAGCACACTAATTCCAAGATGATAACACACCATGTAAAATAATTTAAAACATGATATAACACAGATCTCCAATAATCTTCATAAAAATACTCTTCCATATAATAATCATTTTACCTAAGTAATGCAGTACACAGTTTCAAATCTTGAGTGAGAATGAAGCCCCACAGGAACAGCCTTTGTCAGCCATAGGGATATCTATAACTCTGAATGCCGATCTAATCAATTCCTCGTGATAGTCTATTGTTGCACCTTTTATGAATGATAAAGTGATATCATCTGTCACAACTTTGGCTCCTTCTTTCTCAAATATTCTGAAAAATAAATGAAAAATATGAAGAAAAATCGAGTAATTATAAATTTAATTTTGTATTTTTGAATGGCGAAAAAAACACATAGCATGGACTAAACTGAAAAAAAAAAAAAAAACTATTTGTTTTACTGAATTATTAAAATTTACATTGTTTGAGCACATCAGCATACAGATTCATTGAACTTTGATTTTGACTTTGATGTGGTACTTCAAAACACTTTTAAGGCCTATATTCCAAAAAGGTGTTTAGCTTAACCACAGTTTTAACTGAAAGCAAACTGTACAGGAATGATATGCACCGTTGTAGCTTTCAACCAGAACAGTATAATGAGCCGTGCTGTTGACGAGAAATTAAAACCAAGGTTTAGCTAAACAACTTTCTGGAAAGACCCCATATTTTGAAGCAAAACAGACTCGGGAGGTGTGTGCATCAAGTGACTTTAGATGTGGGTTTCAAATCATCCTTGGTTGTTGGTAATGTTCTCTCTGAATACTTTTGGTGTTGGTAAGTTAACAAGATTCTGGAAGTGCAAGTTGAGAAAAACAGATTGACTATTTAAAAACGGTGAATTAAGAGTCTGCTGATGGACATTGTTTGAAATCCTTGAGCTCCTACTATTGGCCATGGGAGCGCTCTGTCAGTTGATCTTGTAACAAAATATGTGTGTATTTTTGAGACGCAATGGGAGAATCATTAATCATGACTATTCACCAGAAAGCAAAAACGCCTTGTCATTAACCTTTTTGAATGACTGATTTACTAAAGAGAAGTGCAACTTTGCAGTCATGACAAATACATGATTACGCTATGTGATTACTGTAGAAATTTAGGTATTCAAACATGCCACAGAGTTGTTCATCGCGAATCAACAACGATGCATCCAAGCGTCTGCATATTTTTATCGCACGAGGGTGGCTTTAGCCACCCGAGCGTGATAAAAATACGCCGACGCATCGGATGCAGAGTTATTGATTCGTGATGAACAACTTTGTGTCGTGTTTGAATACCTTTCAACAACGAAATCTGATTAAAAACGTATGAATTAAATTCTAATGTTCAAGATAGGCCTACAATCTTCATAAAGTGCATGACGCGCTAATTTGGATATCAACTGTGGATTCATCGCGAATCAACAACGGTACGCGCCTGTATAAAGAGATACAGTGAGTTGTTGAAAGGTTGATGCATAAGGGGTGTATTTCATTGAGCTTGTATTTACAAACCTTTAATTTCTATAAGGTTGAAAGTTTTGGCCAAAATGAGTTGCATTCCAAAGATTTGTAAACGTTAGTGAGAGGCACCCAAGGTGATGATGATCATCATCATTGTATAGTTTATCTCAAGGTTTTTTTCACTCGTTCGCGGTGTCTTTATAGCCGACGCTTGTTGTTAAGGTATTCTGCATACTGATGCACTAACTTACGCACATATCGGCGGTGCATGATTTGTTGATTTTGATTGTTTATTGCCACGCAATTCACGCACGCGTTAAGATGGGCATGCACGACTCGATCTTGAATGCAAAACAATCTTGAGGAATTATATCATCACTTTGGTAACGAGGGTCAATATAGATTGCCATCATCTTTTGAAAAAGACCAGTAAACTTTAAATACACCATCACACAAATTACATCAAAGGTAGGCCTACATTTTGGATCCAAAAGTGCAAATTGAGGTTTATTTCTCTTTAAATATGGTCCCAAATTTGTGACAATCCCAGGTTTGGTTCAAACGTGCAAAACAAAACAAACAAGATAAGACTATGTCAATAACACTTCCGAGTAAGACACGTTTGAAATTCAAGATGTTCAATGAAGCCAGCACAACTCTATTGGATTATTGGAATTTCGAAAGTACCAATTCAAAACTCCGTAAAGACAACCGCGGTGTTAATTTTCACCAACAGGTGGCAGCATTACAGAATCAGTTGTTGGTCAGTGTCGGAAAGATTTTGACAAAACACGCTCGTGGTATGTAAGTGTAAGATTTGCACCTATACGTAAAACGTAACGCGTACACTAGGTTTTTACGCATTGTCTTCCTGGCAAGCACTGAAAATGGCTCGAAATAGTAATGAGTAGCTACGAGTGCTCCCAAGCCAACAGGCCTTCAGTGATAAAACTTTTTACGTGTGATTTCCTATACCCCAAAATGCTGATTTTTCAAATATTTGCTACCTGTAGAATTTTTTAATTTTTTGCTAGTCAATTGAGAATGTCAAATGGATGTCAAATCAAGAAAGAAAAAAAGGAGTCACCGAGTGTTTTCAAAAGATAGCTAGAGATGAAATTACATGAGGTAAAATCTAAAAATTTAATTGGAATGTTGAAATTTGGTTTTATAACATCAAACAGATAAAAAAAGTTAATTACGTTAATTACCCTAACACTCGAGTTTTCAAGTTATAATCAATTAAAACGAAAATGACGTCATCATATATGACATCATAGCAAGCTTAGATAATCGGTGACCCCAATTTTTATTGCTGAATTTTAAAGTTTAGACTCTTATCTATTACCTGACAAAAAATAAACAAAATCTACAGGTAGGAACTTATGCACTGCGATCATCCTTAACAGCTGATACTGTTTATGTCAGATTTCAACCTGATTTAGCTGACAATCTAAGCATTATAAAATATTGTCTTTCAAATTTTTCAGTGCAATTAAGTTTATGCAATAATGGCCAAATTTAATTTGCCATTTTTTTGCCACAATTTGGCAAGATGATGAAAGGTGTAACTTTTTTTGACCATTTTGAATGGTTTTTTTTCAAACAAATGCTTGGTCAAAAAGGACACTAAAATGTTTAACTGTGTTGGGTGGACAAATGTGGCTTCTACAGGAAATCAACTTAATGGGAAGAAATCCGCTTTTTACATTGAGTTCTGATATGTCAATGTCTGGTCATTTAAGTGTAACTTTTTTGGGGGGATGTTTACTTGGTCCTTGGGAGTGATTTTCAAGTCCATGGCTTGTGTGTGTAAATACTGATCAATATTTGTGCAATATTGTGCACATTTGTGCAAAATGATTAAACTTGAAGTCATGACTATATACAGAAGGGTAAACACCATTACATCACTCCTGCTTAGAGAATAAAAGATAAGATTTATTGTTTTGCCAGTCATCTATCGTCTCATAATGGATGGGCGTACATTATTTTGAGTGGGGGTGCCCATTACGAAATTAGTCACAAATTTGAGTTATTTATCAACTAAAAACGATGTAAATTATTGCCAAAAACTATAAACACTATCATTGGAAAAACGTACACCCCTATTCAAACATGAAATATTCCAGCTGTTCACGCCGGATGTATGCGTATACCTGCATCGCGCCGTGATTTTGAACGCGCGGCTCTACTGCGTTTCACGCTGAACGCACTGTCATCAATCGTCTCATAATGGATGGCCAAAATTCCTTATTAGGAAGTAAAATCGCACTCAGTGACTAAGAATTAATTATAGACATACGTAATTCATAATGATATGACGCTATAGCGTCATTTCATTAATCAAATACTCATCTTTTGTAGCTAAAATAATTAATGCAATCAATTAAGTCAAATTATAAAAGAAATAAGGCCTTCACACCCATATGAGTGCACCATCTGTTCTTCTTCTGTCAAGAACAATAGCTATATGATGAGTCTAATGATCTTATTAAGTATGGTACCTAGGAATGTGAATATGAATGACATCTTGATTTACTGAAGAGATGACGTTTTTTGTTTTCATTTTTTACCTAAAAATACTAAAAAACAAGATATACGCAAGTTTTCATTATGTGCTTTCCATGTAGCTCAAAGCACTGTACACTGAAGGCACTCTCAGATCCTCATCTCAAGTCTTTTTCAGATTTCCTACGCAGCGTCCAAGAACAAATTTCTATGGACAAAGATCATTCGCTGTTTCTGGACCAAAACTCTGGAACAATCTGCTTTCAATAATCCGGAACGTTACTCCAATTATGACTACTAGTCAGTTCAAGCGTACTCTCAAGACTCTACTTTTTTGAAGACTATTTTCAGTGACTGTATGAGAAATTACCTATAACTTTCCAAATTTTCTCCTATGTACATGATTTTGTTTGTATCAATTTGTATTTGTAAAGATTGTATATTTCTTAGGTTTTGTTACAAGTATGTACAGCGCTCAGCGGCTTCTTTGTTATGAGCGCTCAAAAATCTCACATTATTATTATTATTTATTCTGTTACCACTAGGATATGGTTGGCTACCATCTAAAAATTGTTCCACAGTAGATGTGGAAGACAACAGAACATTTACAATTTTGAGTGATCTTGAATGATATATTTGCACAGATGGTCTGTCGTGAGAAAAGTTGAATTTATTCCAACTCAAATGATGTGTCGCTGCAACCATCATGACAATGTAATCAATATAATGGCTTGTTGTTCTTGCCGCAAAATTTTACACGTGTGACAATGTCGAGTTTGAGCACTCGCAATTTTTGACCTACGCAGGTCGTGAGAGCACCATGACAGCAATCTGAAACCAGCTGAATGTTTAGGTCATACTTGTACCATTACGTCCTGTATCCATATAGGCTATATTCTTATAAATGCCATGTTCCGTGTCATAAGGGAAAAGTGACATAAAACAATGAATTATGACATGTTCTGTTGGTAAAACTTCTCTAAGCAAAACAACGGTTCATTGTCTGTGTGCATGGATATCTGTCGATGTCACAAGGGATTTGGGTGGAGGGGACAAGACACAAGGGCACATGCCAGAAGGGAATAGTCTGGGATACTGGGATTGGGTCAACATTCAATGAACTGAGTTCCTAGTCGTCATGTTGAGTACAAGAAAGTTGTATCTACAATGGCTGCCATATGTAATATTTATCTACCATCTTACTGGAATATGTTAGAACCATCAAAATTTATCTTCAATATGTCAGTGGCACTTGAAATGGTTCTTAAGGTGACAGTGTCACCTTAAGAACCATTTCAAGAGCCAACAACCCAAGACTGGACATCATAAAGTGCACAATGCAAATTATGAGAAATGCATATACGACTTTTTTGTACTCGCATAAACTGCACATATAGCGCTTACGCGACAAAAAAAAAAATCGTTTTACGGGCGAGCGGACTTTTCAAGTAGGGTCGGTTGATCGGGCAATTTTTTAAAATTACCACAAAATCTGACATGAATGGGAGAAAAAATAAAATATTTTTACAAAGAAATGTTGGCTAAAAAACGGCTGATTTTACATGATTTATATCAAAACTAAAACAAATTTTTCCAAAGCTCAAATTTATGGGGGGGGGGGGTTGGTCACCTTAAGTTGATGAATCAAGTGAGATTAAGTGAGATTAATTAATTGCTAAGGATATTAACTTGGTGATCATTACTGTGCTTAAACTCAAATCTACTGGAGTTTATGTGGAGTTTAAATGTGTATCGGTACCACAAAAGCTCCAACTCGTCATGTGGGTGCAAGAAAGTCGTATCTGCAATGGCTGCCATTTGTCATTAATATGCATTGTGTATTGTGAAATCTCCATGCTTGGGTCAGTGGCTCTTGAAATGGTTCTTCAGGTAACGGTGTCACCTGAAGAACCATTTCAAGAGCCACTGACATATGGCAGGGACATTTTTGAGAAATTTTTCACACTCTAGTGTTAAGATTTAAATAAATATTATTTAAGGCAACCATTGCAGATACGACTTTATTGCACTCACATGACAAACTGTGAATACATACCTATCTTCTTTTTCGTTTAATGATGAATCAAGAGTGAAGACACACTGGAATCCTGAACAACCACCTCCTTCAACAGTCACCCTCAAGAATTTATTCTTTTCTTCTAATTTGTGGAGTTGCTGTGGAAAAATTACAGAAATATTAAGACCATAGTTTAGATCTGTACAAAAAATATCAAATTTAATTCCCTAATATCTAATTCACTCATGTCAAACAGGAAATGGCAGCGCTAATGATTGAGGTTTGACCAATACAGGGTGGACCAATAAAATTGAAATTCAATGGCACAATGCATTTAGGTATTCAAACATGCTAAAGAGTTGTTCATTGCGAATCAACAACGATGTACCCATGTGTCTGCATATTTTTATCACGCGAGGGTGGCTAAAACCCGAGCGTGATAAAAATATCCAATTGAAAACCCATGGTTCCCATTAGTTTCAAATATCAGCCCAAAGGCAGGCTCACACTATGATGATTAAGGTGTCTGGTCCATGATAGATCTGCCCGAAGATTTCTAGTAAAAATCGGCATGAATGATATTTTATCGATGTAGAACCGATTTTTAAAATAAAAATTTGGGGTCACCAGACTCGTTTTTGCATGAGAGTTGGTTTAAAAACAGCATTTTTGGAGTTTTTTTGGGGAAAATTAGTACCGGGGTCTATGGGAAATATGGCAAAAGTGACATTATTTAGTGTTGATTCAAAAAATCTGCCCGAGCATTTTTGTTAATTTTTTCACAAAAGTTGCGCACAAGTATGTTCTTTCAAATAAAACAATAAAAATTGGGGTCACCGACTTAATTTTCCAGAAAAATATTACAATATGGCAATTTTTAGCTTCAAAACACTACTCAGAGTAAATGTGCATGCGTATTGCGGCACTTTCCAACTCGGACACTAGCGCGTACTGGTACGCGTGGACCAGACACCTTAAGGGGTAGAGGAAAGCCATGTAAAGCTGCCGATTTCAAGTTGATATTTCCGGCCTGTAAACATGTGTTGCCATTACTTGCCGATTAATATGCTAGCCAACACACATTGCTGTCATTGCTCTGCTTCCATAACTCACATTCGTTACCCTCTGTTGTGAATTCGTCATAGTGTGAGCCGGTATTTGGTTTTCTATTTTGAATATTCACCTTGACACAGCTATCACTGATTGAAATAGCCGTCTGATCTGAAGTATCACCGCCCGGCTTCTTTTCTGTGCTGGAACTTGTATACCTACATAATGGCCTTAATGCATACCCTGTGGAAGATAGTGGTCTGGATAAGCATCTGAAATAAATAATAAACGCAAGAAATGGTTCTTAAAAAAAGCATAATCAATGAAGTATATGAATGCAATAAATAAAAATAAAGGTCAACAAGTTTGTTTTGTTTTGTTTTATTTAATCTAAAGGCAGCCCCTGTCTAAGAGACTCATTTGAACACGGACGTTTGGTCTTCGAGTCTTGAATAAAAAACTTCAACTGATCTATCACAATCCATCCTCTACTCAAATAACATTTAAGAGTTACAAGAAGTCCCCTAATTATATTGTATTAAGTTTGTATAAGAATCAAAACGGGGACTGTTCTGAGATCCAAAATCACCGCAAAGTGTGTTTTTATGTGCAAAATGGGTTAGATGCACATAAAAACAGTATCAAAAACACCAATTCAAATTAATTGTCAATAAATGGATATGCGGGAAATGATAGGAGCATTTCTTCCCAAATAAGGGTGTAAGCATGTTTCGAATCCAATATGGAGCCTGTATTGAGATCCAAAATGGCTGCTAAAATACGTTTTATGTGCAAAAATGGATGACGAGCAAAGTAAAGTAAGTAATCAACCCAAAGCCAATGCGGAGGAACGGTGTTATATGCTCCCGTCTGGGCACACACAAAACCAGTGGCAAACCAAACAGAAGAGAGTTGTTGGAGTCAAGCCTGGATGTTACGAATGCATGCGCAAGTGTCTGCGTGATATTATTGTCCAGGTATTGGCGGGTCTGACCAATTTTCCTAATTGCGAATAAGGCAGATTTGCAGACACCATCTACATGCTTGCTCATACTCAAAGATCAGTCCATGGTGACACCAAGGTTTCGAGCACGCAGAGATGGAGCAATTACTGAGTCGCTAATGGTCAGAATAGGTTGAAGTGTGGACGTCTTGAATTGTGAAGAAACGTGCAAGAGTTCTGTCTTCTTGTCATTAAGAATTAATTTGTTTGATGAATACCATGATTTGATATCAGAAATAAATGCTTCCATCTTCTTAAGTACCGTACCGCATCACATTCTTCAGGGTCAAACGTTAGATACAGTTGTGTATCATCCGTGTACACAACGTTGTTGATGCCATGAGCATTGATGATGTCCTGAAGGGGGGCACTGTATAGTGTGAACAGAAGAGGTCCTGCAACGGATCCTTGAAGAACACCGTACACTAGAGGCATGCTATCAGATTCAATGTCTTTAACACATACAGACTGAGTTCGACCACTCATAAAGGACTTAATCCATATATTAGCTGTACCTGTAATACCATAACGAGTGGCAAGACGGTTGAGTAAAGTTGTTTACTCAATGGTATCAAACGCTGCTGAAAAATCCAGCAGCACTAACAGGTCTTCTTTGTGTTTGTCAAGGGCATATCTATAGGATATCATTTTGGACTTGTAGGAGCCGTTTCCGTGCTGTGGTACCATCTATATGCAGATTGCGTGCGTCTGTGAAGGTCGTTGTTAGTCAGATAAATTTGAAGCTGGGAAATGGCAACTCTTTAAACCAACTTATTCAAGTAGGAGAGGTTAGAAATGGGATGATAATTGGCAAGCTCATCTCGATCAAGATCAGTTTTCTTCAGTAGTTGGACAATTTTTGCATGTTTTAAAGTTCCAGGCATGACACTGGAGGACAGCGATGTATTAACTATCCTTGTAATAACTGGCAAAAGTTCACCCATACACATCTTAAATACTTTAGACGGTATGTACACGGTAAAATATTTATTAGCAGCGAAATATGTCGAAACCAAGATAAAAATGCATCATTCCGTAAGGTCACATGTAATTTCTCTACGGAATTTTCTATACTCCCCACCCTATCGACGAACAAGATAAATCATCGCATTGAGTCGATCGGGTTTCACAATCAAAGTACAACTAATCAAAACAAAAGCCTCAAAGCCTAACAAGACAAGTAAGTACTGTCTAGACTGACTTGTCAGTCCATGGATAGGATTTACATTTGAACATGGACTGACTTAGCTCCATTGACTCAATGGTTAATTTTGCCAATTTTTCGAAGTCTCATTTTGAACAACTTGCATCAGATCATAAGTCATGAATTGGTCAGAAAAAGTGTAACATACCGCAAAATGAGTAAAACATCACCAATCTGAATATTTCTCAACACAGTGTAACATACCGCAAAATGAGTAAAACATCACCAATCTGAATATTTCAGATTGGTGATGTTTCAGCTAAAACGCCGGTGGCACAAGCGGATACCATTGCTGACATACCGATTCAGCTAAAACGCCGGTGGCCCAAGCGGATACCATTGCTGACAAAACTGTCGAGAAACTTGTGAACAGCGGACAATATCGCTCATTGGTAAGAGAAATATTCTCTGAATTAATTCAACCATTTATGAAGGAAGTTAAAAGTGTTAAACTGGAGGTAGAGAAGCTAAGGGGAGACGTATTTGATCTTCAAACTAAGAAAGACGAACTCATTCAAGAGAACACACAATTAAAGAAACGTGTTAAACAAGTTGAAGACCAAGACATAAAAAATAGACTTGTCTTGGTTGATCATGAACAGTCTATGAACCAGAATTACATAATGATAACAGGTGCTCCGGAAAAATCAGGAGAGGAAGAAGACACTGAGAAAGTTGTAATTGACACTGTGAAAGGTAACCTGGAAATTGACATTGAGCGCACTGATATTAATAAATGCTACAGAAATAAGAAGCCCAGGGGACAGAAGGGACCACGACCTATTCACGTAGAGTTTACTACGTACAAACTAAGAAGAAAATTGATGGTTGCCAGAAAGAATCTTAAGGGAAGTGGAATTGGATTTCATGATTGCCTAGCTATTGGAAAACGCCAACTTTACCATCAGTCAGAGATATTAGTTAATGAATTTGATCAAGCAAAAAACTGTTGGACCTGGGAAGGTCAAGTTTATGTACTCTACAATGAGGGGAAAGGAGCAGGAGACCAACGTCAGAAAATTAAATCACTAGCGGATATTGACAATCTTGCCTGTAAACTTGGGTACAGACCCAATGCAGATCCATAAATATGTAAACAATTATGACTGATGTCAAGACAAACATAATACAATGTTCTTGTAAGTCAATGGACCATTTGTGAAAGCACTTCAAATATTTTTATGACCTTAATCATATCTATTTACATGGTCATGGTAAACCATTCT
>JXSR01S029584.1:0-11600 GCA_000969725.1 Ophiothrix spiculata
ATTGTTTCACTAGAATAAGCGCAAAGGATGAACTTAGAGGTACACCAAGTCACCAAGCAACAGAAAAGTCGTTTATTTTTTTCTTTAGAATGCAGCTGTCCATGTCCTATTGGAATAAGTGATAGTTCAATAATACCGGATGATCGTATCACGGCATCCTCATATGCAGGTGAAGGGCGTAAGCCATATCATGGAAGGTTGGGATCGAATTCTTTTTGGCACAGTCAATGGAGACAAGATAATCCCTGGATTCAGGTCGATTTAATGGCAACCTTCCTGGTTACTGGATTACAAACCAAGGGGCATGGTGGAAATAGCAATTGGCGATACTGGGTGCCTAAAATCATGGTGGAATATGCCAATGAGACCGATGACCAACTCGAATACATCAAGGATTACGATGGAGAGAATAAGGTTAGGTTATTTCTGATGATTTCCTACTGCGTGTTTTCTTAAGGGAGTGGGATGTTATTTGAAACTGACATGTCAAAAATAGTGTCTCTTCTCATCATTGATAACAAAATCATAAAAATCGGCCTATGCTTTTTTTTAATGCTAATTATGACGTCATAAAAACTTCAGGTCTGCAAATTTATGATGAATACTATATAATGGTTATCAAACAGCGGTGAATGAGGATAAACTCCCGAAAACATATATTTTAACTCAGTGTTAAAAGGCATGTAACAACTCTCAAACTAAAATTAATCGTCACTCGTCAGTATGACAGGATCACATTTACTGTAATTTAATACGCCAGTACAAGAAAACCCCAACTTCAACAGCTCCCCCTGTAAATTATACTTATACAAAATATAAATTCATACAAATCTCTGAAAATGCTTTTCACATCACTAAAAGCATTTCCATGTCTATATCCCAATCATACCGTCACATTTGACCTTGTAGTTGACTTGTTAGACAATGTTATATGATTGTTACAGTATATAGTTGCTATATTTAAACAGCCAATACAAAAAAAAAACTTTATGAGCTTCCCTCTGCAACTATATACTTTAACAATTATCTAACAATGTCTAAAAAAGTTAACTACAAAGTCAAATGTGACACCATGACTTTTTTTTTTGTGATGTGAATGCATTTTCAGAGATTTGTATGCATTTACATTTTTACACAAAAAGTAATAAGAAGTCAATTGTGTGCTGCATATAGCAATAATTTTGTTTGGCTTTTGGGCTCAACTCGGATATGCATCATCATCTACAATATTATTATTGAAACAAATCATTGTTTTCGTTAACAGGTTTTTGATGCTAACGACGACGCAGTCAACATCGTTGATATAACGCTTGACGCAGTGGGTATATCTACACGATTTGTTCGTATTCATCCAAAAGATTGCAAGAAAAATAGGGAACAGTTTCACGCGTGCCTTATGCGGCTTGAAGTCATTGGGTGTCGTGCAACCTAATTTGACGTCAGGGATTACTTCAACAATCAACCGGCGGTTGACCGCCCGTAACTGCCGATTCCGGCCGGTTACTATTGTTCTGAACAATGGCGACCGCCCAGAACCGCCGGTTCCGTGCGGTAAACCGCCGGTTGAGTTTTTAGGCGGCCCCTTAATAAACTACTTCAAATAAAATAGATCACTTGTGATACGTTAAATACGCCATCAATGAAGGTATAATACATGTATAATTATGTTTATATCTAAAAAAAATATTGAACCCGTTAGATTTATTTTGTATAGACGTATCCACGAGTTTGTTGTTGATAATAGTGCTCACTGGTGTAAAACGAAGTGACAAAATCGATATTCAGTATCAAAGTGATAACGTAACTCACCCAGTTACTGGATCACGCACATCACCCGACAACAGTAAGTGCAATACTTTTGTGTGGTGATCAGTTCGTTTCATCTTTTGTCATGTTTGTTACATGTAATCCGATTATCATCCAGATAACTTGATCACGCTTTCTGGTTTGGAATTATCCACGTACAGGCTAAATGTTTTTGACCTGGATAAACACACATTTCTCAAGAATTTTAGAGAAGCATATAAAATATTAAGGCCTGACATCACTGGACTTCCTGTCCTCAATAAGAAGTTGTCTATTTAAAAATACCCACCTAGAAGTGTGGTATAATTCGATCCTTGTCACTTAATTAGAAATTCTATACTTGTATTTTGACTTGAATAAGAATTGAATTTATACATGTAAAAATATTTGACGTAGATTGTCTAAATATATGTATATCACAAAATGTGGTAGGTGAGAAGTTCTCACTCTGGTATGAAAGTGTAGTGACGCCTCTCCTTACCGGACTGTAGGTAGGCTGCGATCACATAGAATTATATACGGTATTCGCTATACGCTATTCGGTATTCGCGTATAGTTCTATGAAAGCAGGCGAGTCATATAAGTAGAGGATAAAAGATAAGATTTATTGTTTTGCCTGTCATCTATCGTCTCATAATGGATGGGCGGACGTTAATTTGAGAAGTGGGCGCCCTTGCAGGGCAAAACAATAAATCGCCATCTTTTATTCCCATTCTTGGTCACAAATTTGAGTCATTTATAAACCAAAAACGATGTAAATTATTGCCAAAAAATATAAACATTATCATCGGAAAAACGTACACCCCTATTCAAACACACGGATGTGTGCGTATACCTGCATCGCACCGTGATTATGAACGCGCGGCTCCACTGCGTTTCACGCTGAACGCACTGTTATCTATCGTCTCATTAAGGATGCAGTATTAGCAAGTTAAATCGCACTCAGTGACTAAGATTATACAAATATTGAATGCCTGAGAGTGCAATAGTATACAAATATATACCGACTTGAAGATCTCTGGTTAAAACTATGCACCTGAAGTGACTTAAACTGCTATTTTACTGAGGGGCGCAAAATAGCAAAATTTTAGTCACTGAAAGACCATAGTTTTAATCACTGTAATCATGATATAAACGTATATAGGCCTACTGCACGAAATTCGAACGTACTCGATTTCCACTATACTATAAGCAACTGCACGTTTTTTCGAATTGTGCCCTTTTATGTGACCCGGTAGAATCAAATTAACGTGTCCGATTTTAACTAAACGCATTTCCTGCAAATTCGTGCACCGTATATACCGAATAGTATAGTTCTATGTGATCGCAGCCTTACCGACATCCAATCTGGAGTTTTCTTATTAGAGGGATGACCTTCGCGGATTTCATCACTTTTGCACGGTTCCAGTAGTGATTGATAGATTAATAATGTGAGTAATAAGCGGGGAGAGATGTGGATGCCCATCTTTCAAGTATCTAATGAAAATCTCATCAAATCCAGACCCTTTGTGAATATAAAATAGGGTACACTCCCTGTCAAACGTGTTTGCGCACAAACCCTTTAACCAGCCATATTTCGAGAACCGTTCATCATTTGCGCCATATCTTTTCGGATTTATATTCTGCATACATATCTAAAAAAACTCAACAAGAATTGCATTTAACGCATTTGAAAATATGGTGTGCTAAACATATTGTGTACTAATAGGATTTGGATATCATTCTTGACAAACATTTTAGTATTTGTCATTTTTTAACATTTTTAAGCAAAGTGCAGGTTACATAATGTCGTTAACATTGGTTAAGTGCAGTGCAATTATATTGAAGGTTGACCTATATTGAATTACCATGCCTACTGGTAAAGAAATAAAAACATCCATTATAATAGCAATAATATTATTATATTATCACAAAAACTCTTTACAACTATGAATAATTAAATGCAATTTAAAATATTTCGTATATTAATGTACTCAATGACTATCTGATTTAATTAAAACTAATGGCTTGAAAAGGCAGGGAGAACGATTCCTATCTATCTTATTATATATATAATTTTTTAATTAACCTTAAGGTGCGTTTACACTATGACGACTTTGGGGTAACGACAAGCAACGTAGACCTGCATATTGCAGTTTTGAATTTTACGCCGGTCATCGTTAGTTAAAGTCAATTAACGCTCACACACGCTGCTAGCTACGCACGCTATCGTTACTATCAGTCGCTTTCAGTTACAACTTCTTATAATACAACTTCTTAGCTGCAAATACGTTACCCTACGTCGAAACAATCGTCACAGTGTAAACGCACCATTAAAAATGTATTTTTCGTACATAGTTCATAGAAGTAAGAATTATCTAAGCTAAACAGACAATCTCTTAAAAATTATTAATTCTTTAGCACTTTTTATTTGAAACCTGGACGGTTCTAAATGTTTATTTTTGTTATTTCATTCTATTATTTTTTAGCTCACTAACTATAATTCATGTTAAAACACCTATAACAATTATTTTTATTCCCATGTTACTCGTCACTATTTTTGTGGATAACAGAGAACATATGATTAGTTTATAATAATAACCACAATAAATTTTACAATTTAACAACTTGTTGACCCTATACCTTCTCGATTCGTTATTTTGTACAGTACGTCTCAAAAAAAGGGGGAAAAAGGACTGTTTTACCAAAAAGTGACAACTTTTACGAATACATTTAACATAATCTGTTGAGTATGTTGATTATAAATATTTTGAACATGTTTGATATTGTGGAAGTTAGTTTACATTTTGTTCTTCGAATAGAAAAATATCTAAAGCCATACAGTGTTAAACATTGTTTTAATTCGTAAGACTTTTATTTATAAGCCACCCATCTCCAAATGTGGGCGTCATCCAGGATAGCAAGATATTACCATAACATCAGTTAATACAATTTACGGCCATTTCTACCTGTATTTTAGAGAGAGAGAGAGAGAGAGATACAACGTGCAATTTCCACAGCGATGTTAAGAAGGCCCGCCTGGAGGAGCGCAACGCGGGAGAGTTTTTGCGTTTACTGTTATAATAGACAATTTCCAAACACGATTTTCTGAGAGTTTCCGAAGTTGATTTTACACTTTCCGGCAATTGCCAACAGAAATAGTGACTTTTCAACACAATAACCTGAATGTTAAGTTCGCGCGTTCTCGTTAACTAGTTGCGTACGGATTCGAACAAGTATTAATTAGGGTTAGCATTAACGAGTCATTTTTAGTGTGATCGCTTGGATATGACTTGACATCTGATTTCAAATGAAAATTTTTGTGACGATGTGCGCATGTTACTATCTGCCAAAAGTTGTTCTGAATCAGTGCATCTAATATTGCATGGGTCTGGTTCTATTTATTTTTCAATCTTATTGCACTGAAATGCGAAAGAATTTTCGGAAAATTGTGTTGACAACATCGTGCATACTAATGAGCTCCTACGTGATCGGTTGAAAAATGTCCATGTGATCAATGTGCCGGAGATTTCCGAATGTATTTTGAAATGGTCTGTTACGCAAGCGCGATTCCGCGCAAAATTCAATAACTATAGGCTGTTGGAGTAAAACATAGCGACAATATATTTATATAGAAATCAAAAAATATCAAGATTATCCTTATTTGTAAAATATTCAACGGGATTTTGAAAAAATAAAATCAACTAACAAGAGTATAATATTAGGTTGTAGATCTGTAATAGATCTTAAGTTTATATTTGTAGAAAATAAGATATGGGCATCTCGTACTTTTGAAAATACAGATGGAAAACATTTCGACAGTATCGGTTTTGCACGTACTTTTATTGCGTTTTGGTGCCAAAAAATTGATCAAAAGTATCCTTTACAAGGTTTAAAATCTTTGCCATATTTATCGTATATGATTTTTCGTACATAGTTCATAGAAGTAAGAATAATCTAAGCTAAATAGACAATCTCTTAAAAATTATTAATTCTTTAGCACTTTTTATTTGAAACCTGGACGGTTCTAAATGTTTATTTTTGTTATTTCATTCTATTATTTTTTAGCTCACTAACTATAATTCATGTTAAAACACCTATAACAATTATTTTTATTCCCATGTTACTCGTCACTATTTTTGTGGATAACAGAGAACATATGATTAGTTTATAATAATAACCACAATAAATTTTACAATTTAACAACTTGTTGACCCTATACCTTCTCGATTCGTTATTTTGTACAGTACGTCTCAAAAAAAGGGGGAAAAAGGACTGTTTTACCAAAAAGTGACAACTTTTACGAATACATTTAACATAATCTGTTGAGTATGTTGATTATAAATATTTTGAACATGTTTGATATTGTGGAAGTTAGTTTACATTTTGTTCTTCGAATAGACAAATATCTAAAGCCATACAGTGTTAAACATTGTTTTAATTCGTAAGACTTTTATTTATAAGCCACCCATCTCCAAATGTGGGCGTCATCCAGGATAGCAAGATATTACCATAACATCAGTTAATACAATTTACGGCCATTTCTACCTGTATTTTAGAGAGAGAGAGAGAGAGAGATACAACGTGCAATTTCCACAGCGATGTTAAGAAGGCCCGCCTGGAGGAGCGCAACGCGGGAGAGTTTTTGCGTTTACTGTTATAATAGACAATTTCCAAACACGATTTTCTGAGAGTTTCCGAAGTTGATTTTACACTTTCCGGCAATTGCCAACAGAAATAGTGACTTTTCAACACAATAACCTGAATGTTAAGTTCGCGCGTTCTCGTTAACTAGTTGCGTACGGATTCGAACAAGTATTAATTAGGGTTAGCATTAACGAGTCATTTTTAGTGTGATCGCTTGGATATGACTTGACATCTGATTTCAAATGAAAATTTTTGTGACGATGTGCGCATGTTACTATCTGCCAAAAGTTGTTCTGAATCAGTGCATCTAATATTGCATGGGTCTGGTTCTATTTATTTTTCAATCTTATTGCACTGAAATGCGAAAGAATTTTCGGAAAATTGTGTTGACAACATCGTGCATACTAATGAGCTCCTACGTGATCGGTTGAAAAATGTCCATGTGATCAATGTGCCGGAGATTTCCGAATGTATTTTGAAATGGTCTGTTACGCAAGCGCGATTCCGCGCAAAATTCAATAACTATAGGCTGTTGGAGTAAAACATAGCGACAATATATTTATATAGAAATCAAAAAATATCAAGATTATCCTTATTTGTAAAATATTCAACGGGATTTTGAAAAAATAAATCAACTAACACGAGTATAATAATAGGTTGCAGATCTGTAATAGATCTTAAGTTTATATTTGTAGAAAATTAGATATGGGCATCTCGTACTTTTGAAAATACAGATGAAAAACATTTCGACAGTATCGGTTTTGCACGTACTTTTATTGCGTTTTGGTGCCAAAAAATTGATCAAAAGTATCCTGTTCAAGGTTTAAAATCTTTGCTATATTTATCGTATATGGTTTTTTTTTAGTGGAAGAAGTGGTCAAGTGCCATTTTGACGAAATTGAGTTATTGGTGGTTTTGAGGTCACAGAAAATATTTTGGCAAATTTTTGGGTGATATACCCTTTCGTTAGGGGCCGTCACGCTTAAGTGAATTTTGGGTCAAATTTAATAAACGCTCAAAATATGTCAAGTTACATATCAAATTACTCGTCTTGTCATGCAGAGTCCAAATATAATATGGTTTTATATGTTTTTAGAACTTGGTTGAGGAGATAAAACCTGAAAATCAATGCAAGGTCAAGTGAGGTCAAATTTTCAACAAGGTCCGATTTGCGTGAATAACATCTCAAATTATTTGTCTTGACTTACAGATTCCAAAAATATATACTTTGAGAAGGTTGTACTTACTTATTTCCAAATATTTACAACTATTTGTTTAGCGACCATGATTTTAGTGGAAGAAGTGGTCAAGTACAAAATAGTGATTATTGATTGCAGAAATCGATAATCGATACAGACCTCATATTTTCTGTAATTGATCAGCTTCTGTAGTCAATAACATATACCTAATGTGAAATTAAAACCACGCTTTAGTTAGAAGTTATAAAAAAAGTCAAAACTTTCAATGCTCATAACTCAAAAGTACTATTTTGGCACTTGAACACTTCTTCCACTAAGCTCTTCAATTTCAAGGCAATATATGTTGCCCAAATTTAATACATAGTTAGACGAATACATACAGATGCGATTTCAATCAAAAAACGAAAACTGAATAATTTACCCATGTTTTACCTCAGTTGCTTCAATATTGTTTCCTTGTGCCCAAGCACCTTTCATATAATATGCACACTAGATTAAAGTCAAAGGAAGCTGTTCTTCAAAATAAGACAGTTTTTTTACTAATTTCTAACAATAGGTTTATAATATTTCATTTTATGTACCTTTCTACCTCTGTGAATATTATCTATTAAGCTATTAGGTTCCATTAAGTCTTTGCTCATTAGAAACGCATTGATCAACTATAAATACATAATTTATACATATTGTAATAAAGCATAGTTGTTTCTGAGTACATTTTTTTCTGACATTGTTACATGCGAAAATGTTTTAAGGTCTTCTTACTTCTGGTAGTCCTACACAAAATTGGACGAACGTGATTGACTTTCGTGACGTCTACTACTTAGCGAACTTCAAATGCTAGTGAAAATTCCATGCTTTACAGTTATTGTCAGATGGTGAGTATTTTCTATTTTTGATGCCTAAATTTAATCATAAATCGACTAATAAATATCTCTGAATACCGATACTTGTAATCATCGTGTTTTGTTTCAAGTGCCTGTGTTACACACCACTGTTGATGATACCCATTTATATTTTTCTCTTAATCATCCGGATAAACGATACAACGAGAATGGATGATTGCCAAAGTTTCGCAACAATTTTTTGCGCTCAGCGCGAAGTGTAACATTTTTTTACAATTTAGGCACAAATGACGGGGGCGGGGGAGGGGGAGGGGGAGGGGTAAAATTCCGTAAGGGGGAATTTTACGGCTTTGCCACCCAAACCCACCCCCACCCCCACCCCCTGGCGACCAACACATGTTACGCCACTGCATTACACGTGCGCACATGCATGTTTTAGGTGCACTGTATTAAAGTATGGTGCCGGGGAAAATAGCAAATAAATATATGGTCATGCTTTTTAACCCTCGTCTACCCAGGGGGAGGGGGGGGGGACCCATAAAGGTGGATTTGTTACATGGAGAGTGATTTATGAATGGATACATTTTGTCCATAAATTGTTCTGTCACATCTTCATAAAAATCCATTGAAATGTCAAAAATCTTATATGATTTTAAAGGCTAATTATTATTTATCAAACCCGAATTAAGTTGATAATTAACGCTAATAACAAGTTAAAGTCAATAAGCTAATTTAGCCAGAGATGAAAACAGGCATAAATGTGGTTGGTGTGGATGAGGTATGTACGAGGGTCATTCAAAAAGTTCTACCTGTTGTATCATAACGTTTGTTCTATTAAAGTTAGCTACTTGAAATTTGACACACATATAGCTAAGAATATCATCTACACATGTAGTGACAATCATAACAATATCGTGTCTAGATTTCTGTAGGTGACTTGTAAACTACGGTAAGTTTCGGTACACCGGAAACGGTAAAATATCTAATGACATTACAACTGAAATTATGTGTACAGCTTATGTATGAACAACCATCCGTATACAGAATTTACAGAACAAATTTGAAATGAGAGTGTGCCTTACAGTCCAACAAGTCATTTTAACTGATAAAGTAAACTTGTTACAGATAGAAATTACCAAGAATCCCAATATTTGAATGTACCCTCTTAGGTTACGAATACCAGAAAAGAGTGTTTCTGTAGTGTGACTTTTCCAAGTGCGTTATTGTGTGAAAAACAAAAGGCAAGTAGTGTTTCTATACAGTGAAAATTTTATAAAACATAAGAATAGACATACAATTATTGAACTATTTATTAATTATTACTACACCATGTTTTTCAGTCAACAAAATTGAATTAGGTTTCTTTTGGTATCTACCATATAGTTAAAAATAAAGCTTCATAATGCCACCATTTTACATCTTGTTTTATTTAGGTCAATTTCTTCGTTAACTGTGTCTTTGTTGAGTTTAATATTATTGCTGCAGGGGCCATTTGTTCCTGTCATTGTTATGCTTGTGAATTACCATTATTTTCAGTTTGGGTCAGCTTTTTTAATCATCCCGAATAATTGTATGTCTATTCTTATGTTTTATAAAATTTTCACTGTATAGCAACACTACTTGCCTATTTTATGGCCTTTTCAATTCACTGTACTTGAGCCAATTTTAAAAATGGTGCACATATTCTGATCATTTCCGGTGTACCAAAATTTACTGTGGTTTTCAGACCACTTACAGAAATCTAGACAAGATATTGATATGATTGTTACACCATGTATAGGTGATATTCTTATTTATATTTTTAATTTTCAAGTAGTTATCTTTATTAGAACAACAGTTATGATACGACAGGTAGAACTTTTTGAATAACCCTCGTATATTGTGCATCAAATTTTGTCACAACTTTTCAATAATTGTATAAAATGTCATAATTTTGGAATGATTTTGAAGATAATGTATTAGTCCATAAATTCAATTAAAAATAATAGCCAAATAAAGGTATTTATCAACTCTAATCAACGATTACCAGGAAGGAGTTGGGTATGGATGAAGTGAATGAGATGTAACGCAAATGGGCCCGACCTCAAACAATTTAACCATATGCACCTTACAAATTATGTTGTTGAATTCGAAGCCGTTTGGAAAAGAAACGCAAAGAAAACTAGAAAAAATGTTCAACATGTATTGATTGTGTGCTTCCAAATCGTACTTGTTAAGTTTTACCCTATTATTACAAGTGCACAGTACACTACGGCCATTAAGGTGGTTTTGGGCCGCCTCGTATATTTAGCTCCGGAAACAAATTTGAATAATAAACAGGCAAATATTCAATTGTTGACAAAAATGTGAAATGTTTTGATTTGTGTTCTACTTTCAAACTATTGTTGCAGGTTTTAAACCACTAAGATAATAATAATCAAAATGTTGAATGGTTTTAAGCAGCAAGCAGCCGTCGCAGTTATCTTGATTTTAGCAGGTATTTGTTTGTGGTCCTTTTTACTCATATTTTGCATTGTATTGTTTGTTCAAAGTTAAAACATCATACACAATGAAGACTGTAGAATAAGAAGTACGTAAGTCACATTTTAACGAAATTAAATTATTGGTGGTTTTGAGGTAACTGAAGGACAGAAATATTTTGACAATTTTCAAGCATTTTTTCCATAGTAAGCGGTCGTCACGCTTAAGTGAATTTTAGGTCAATATTCAAACATGCTCGATATATGTCGAGTTACATATCAAATTATTCGTATCATCGAGTAGATTACGAATACATATACTTTTATATATCTCAAAGGTTAAGATAAGCAGATATTAACCAAAATTCACTCAAGCGTGAAAATGTTCAACAAAATCCGATTTACACGAATGACATGTCAAATTGTTCGTCATGACTTGTACATTACAAATATATATACTTTTAAAATGTTTACATTACCCATTTTGAGATAAATGGGATTATTTGATAGCCGATCATGATTGTAGAAAAAGAAGTATTTTTGCAAAATAGTGATTATTGACTGCATAAAATCGATAATCGATACAGTCTTCTAAATCATCATAAATTATACAATCAACTATGTGATAAAATGTACCTATTATGCATTCAATACAGTTTTGGATTTAA
>JXSR01S029587.1:5619-28377 GCA_000969725.1 Ophiothrix spiculata
GAAATCAGAAATCCTCTCAACTATGATTACCCTAGGTTGGCAATGAAATTCAATAACAACTTTAAATTGTCAATTATTGAATGAAGATCACCTAGAGTAAACACAGTATAACCTGCTATAAAATATAACCAATTATGCTGTTTGACAAATGAACTTCACTAATAACTTCAAGTTGTTAATTAAATTGACTATTCTTACCCTGGGTTGACTTATGAACTTCATTAACAACTTCAGGTTGTCAATTATGCAAGTATAGATTACCCAGGGTGAACATTGAACAACCTGCTATAAAACAACTGAGTACATTATGATTTAACTGCTTTGCACAACTAGTAATAGTATGTTCTACGTATACATGGTATAGGCACCTAAGTGGAAAACAACCCAGGGTTAGGTAACCCGGGGTTGGCTAACCCTGGGTTGACTATCATGTGGGTATTTCCACCGCTGCATATAGATATATATATAAGATATAATTTTTTTTTTTGAAACTCCACCTGCCCTTTCTTGCATGTATAGAGCTTCGATCGGGTCAAAGACTGCTTTCAGCTGCGCTACCTTTGAGATTGCAGATGATGCTTTATTTGTCCTGACCGTAAAATGCCAAAAGATAATTGAATAATCCAGATATAAATTATATTTCACACATGTTATTCAAGATGATGTATGAATAAGCTTTGGTTATTTTTGATGTAGCACTTAAGGTAACATAGAGAAAACACAAAAACAACTTTCAAGGTAAAAGTACATTATAACTTAATGCAAAACATTTTTGTTTCCATTAAAGTTACATCGTTTGTGTTGTAAACTAAATCTGTAAAGAGCCTCTGTTTAAAAAGAGCTTGAATATCCAAACTGCACTACACGATAAAGTTTGTGCGGTTCTTGCTAAGGGAAACAACAACAACAACAACATCAAAGTAAAATTTAAGTCTAATCTGACTCTGCAATATTTTGGGTGATACACTGAAAACCTAAACTGGTCAGTGTGACTAACTTAAAGCTAGTCCAGATGGTACCCATCTAGACTAGCTTTAGGTTAGTCAGTATTGCTGGACTAACAAGGATGACTAACTTAGCCTTGTCCAGCAAGCTGGACTAGTTTAGGCTAGTCGCTTGACTAGTTATTGACTAGTTTTACGTTAGTCCAGATGGTACCCATTTTGACTAACTTAACGTTAGTCAAGCAGACTTGACTAACGATAAGTTAGTCAAGCGGGACTAGGCAACGTTAGTCAGGCAAGCTAGTCGAGCACGCCAGTGCACATGTACAATAACAAGCTTTTAAGCTTAATCCACGATGTATAGCTAATCCGTCAATAATGTTGAGAGAAGTTTGAGAGTGACATATGAGTACCACCAAAATAGTCCGTGAGCTGATAATTCACGATACATCAGTACATAATGGTGATATTTATGAGGTCAAACGACGGCACGATGTTTTACATGTCTGTGCTGTCCACCATGTTGCCATCAATGACTCCATCTGACCGTGCTCAGCCTGACTAACTTAAGCTAGTCAAGCCAGCTTGACCAACTTGAAGTTGGTCAAGCTCTTTTGTACTGTCAAGCTAGTCAAGCTAGTCAAGCTCTCAGTCTGGCAAACTCGTCAAGCAAGGTTTTGCACGTTAGTCAAGTGGGCTTGTCTAGTTCACAAGCTAGTCAAGCAGGCTTGACTAGTTTACAAGCTAGTCAAGCCTTGCTTGACCAGCGTTAAACTAGTCAGGCAAGCTGGACTAACCTGCCTGACTAGTTTAAAGTTAGTCAAGCAGCTGTTTGACTAATTAAAGTTTTCAGTGTATCGTAATTGTAACATCTTGATTAAGTCATAATTACCAAGGAAAATTCTTATAAGCTAAAACTTTTACCAAAAATAAAACTTGATATAAAATAGCAGATTAATATGGTGATTGTATTACAGTTAAGACAAATTAAATAATATGTTGAGTTTTGAAAATGTAAAAAATATTTTAAACATAATTTTTACGTCAAATTTGATGTCACCTTATAATAACCACTAAATCAGATTGAGAGTGACCTTGTGTTGGCAGCCATTTTGATAATGTTGATTTCTAACAATGGCTTCTGATCTGAAATGTTTGGCTATATATTTCTGATCAATCATTTATGATCATACTTTCACAGTGCCGTCAATCTGTAGTGAATGTTCATCTGGTAACCAGTTCCCATTTGCCATTGCACTCTTTTTGGCAGCCATTTTACCCTTATAACAACATGTACCGATATTCGTACGCATCCGTTATCTTAATTCATGTGTTACAATTACTTCAAAGAGTATTAGGTCACAATTTCAGACGTCTATCCGTAATCCCGCATTTTTTGCAACATTAGATGAACATTGCTTTACAATATTAAGCTAATACAAGATAAGCGACATCTCGTGGTATCATTGCAGCAACATTTTATTAATAATGTCTTCAAAGTTGAGTGTCCTTTAACGAACCCAACTCCTTGCAATATTTACATTTTACAATAGCTAAATTGGGTTTTGTTTGAATACAACTATGGAGCAACACGATGGTAATTTAAAATAATATTTCTGCTTAATTTACCAGAAGAAATGTATCCACTAACAACATAAGGTGCGTTCTGTGAATAACTCTCTTCTTATAATTAATTTATCAAGTACACGCCTCATTTTATTGTCATACAAAGGTGTAATTTTGATATAACTTAAAGCATTGCTTTTCCGAAAATTACAATACACTGTTTTTAATTAACTAAACGGGGTGGATTTTGTAAGATTACAACTAGATTACCGTATTTAGGTATTAAACATGTTAAATAGTGATTTAACATCAAATCATCGACGAAGCATCCATGTGTCTTTATCTCCTTCAAGAATGATTCAAATAACAATTTTCAACCGAAAAGCAAAATGAAAATTTTAGACATATCTTTTTGTTGGCTTACCAAGGAGCTTCAAATATTATCAAGGCATATACATATAAATGGCATCTCATGAAATTGCCCACAATTTACAGCCCCGTTTTATCTTCCATGTTAATGGTGTGTCGGTGTAAAAACGTAAACACAAGTTCAACATACCGTATGTTATGTAGATGGTACTTTAACAAATACATGGGAAGAGGTAATGGAAATACAGATAGTGTTCAAAAAGTGTTTACAATATGAATGTTGTACATGCACTTTATAGTAAGTATTTGAAACGGAATAATGCCATATAAAATTATTGTAATTTCAGAGGTTAAATTTCTCAATCAATACATCAAACACGTTTCAAAGCCTCATAGCTGACCTTAAGCCAATGTTAACTTATGTCGATCCTGATTCCCTTTCTCCTGTTCTTAATGGCAAGTGAGCGAACAAAAATATTTAGATTAAGTGCACAACTTGACCAAATTGCCTTGAGGAAGATAGATGTGATACTCTGCTCTATTTAGATCGCTGTCTATTTGGTTTTACACCTTTCTTGTCAAAACAGGTCAGATACAGAGTTAAGAGTTAAATCGGATTACACGATGTTACTTTCTTAAGCTGCACATGATTTTGACAATATATATAGCAATATCAACTGCACATGGTATGCATGTTTTGACAAAATATGGCACTGATAATATTCGTTTCCTACCGTTGTCATAATACTCCTTTGTATTGTAATTGTATATCCTCTGCTTCATTCAATCTTTTCATTTTCAAACCAATACAGATTTTCTTGGTTTCCGTTTGCAATACATGTCAATATGTAAAGCCAGTACTTGAACTTGTCACTAATACCCCTTGGTTTTTTTTAAATCGTTAATAAAATCCCTTTTAGAATAAGAGATAAGTATAAGTCAATTGGTTCAAAATTTAATAATTAATTATTAGTAATGAAATATTTCAATGACAAGGTCGATCCGTAGGATCAGCAAGACAAGGAAAATTAAGATTTGACTTGAGCTAGCTAAATGATATTGCGTCAACGTTACATTAAAACCATTAAAAGATGGAATGTTTGCAATAGAACATGTTTTGCAAACACAATGATGACACGTACTGAGGATTGACAACGGAACCATGTTTTGATGTTGTTGAATATTCAACTGATTCATTTGATAAAGCTTATGATTCAAAGAAGAGCAGGATATACATCAAGGTTGGTTTATATCTAAATCTGATAATACCTGTGTCTTATCGTATAGACATACAGACAAAATATCCATGTTCTAGACTCTCTAGCGACTTATCACACAACCAAACAAACACATAGTAGGTTTGAGGACATAAAGGGCAAGGAAGAATACAAATCAAAATAAACTGAATAAAATGTTGTTAAAATCGACCTTGACCGTTTTCATTTGAAAGTAAATGTGCCATAAATACAACATTCAACATTAGGATATCAGAAATAAACCTGATAAGAACCAAGGATAACGTTAGGATCGTGTCTTCAAATTTCCTATATTTAAACAAAAAATGTCCAGTTGACCTTCTTTTTGTTACAGTCCAGAATTAAAAGCAAAGCAAAAAAAGGACAGAAGTAACTCAGATCTTAAAGCTACAGTCCCTAAAAACGTCTCGCTCGACTGAATGTCATGTTTACTGCAAGTTTTTACCTACTTACACCTATTAGAATATCACAATTTTTGGCGTACATATTAAATAAAGTTTTTGGTTTATACATGTAAATTTTACTAGTGATTTCACGTCCATATTCAAGGTCAAAATGACGCCTAAAGACTACTTCGAAAAAATTGACAATTTTTCGCCGAAACCTCATTAGTTCATGATGTTCGAACAATTCGACTGGTTTCAAATTTTGACAGATTGTAGGCCTGATACTTCTTATTGAATTACAAACAATAGTTTACAAATATGCTGAGTTGATTTTGAATGATAATGTTTCAAACCCGCGTTGTTTTGCCCGAAAATCCGGACGTGAAATACGACTCTGAGTTCGCCCTGTTTGAGCTGTGAATTGCCTGTTTTAAGTATCTACATTATCTACATTTTGTCTGATATACGCATTTGCATAAATTACTTACAAATTGAGCATTCCAAAGTGGCAAAAATTGCAATTTTTATGTAAACAACAGAAAAATACGGCATTCTAATGTTATGTTTTAAATTTAAGTTCACGATATCAACGCTGCCTTGATAGCTCAGCGGTAGATCCCTCTCTTCGTAATGCATGACTAACCCCTGCCATAAACCATGGTTCGAGTCCCCGTAAAGGCAATGGAAACTATTTATTTTTTCATGATTAAACAATAGTTAGGTTCACATTTTCCTGTGCAGATGGATTCCCTTAACCCTTAAATCGCCGAATGATTTGAAATGTCTAAATTAGTACATATAATATCAGTTACTTCTTCTGTACCCGGATATTGAAGAGTGGTCGGTGTCAAAATTACATTGTAACTGAAAAAACGAAGTACGCATCATCTTTTCATCGAGTCATATTCATACCACGTAGTATTAAGTGTCTCTCATTTCTGCAATTACACTTGAAACACTCCATTTGATACTGAATCTCCTAGGCTCAAACCACTTGTGATGAGAGGTAGCTATTAAACAAATGTGAACAGTTATTTCATGGTAACTCGTAAGATATTTTGTCCGGTTATGACCAAGAGTTTGTTGAACTCTCAAGGCCTTCTGAGGATTAACAACATGATGAGAATGCATTGCCTCAAACATTTTAACAGGAAATGTTAAAAGCGTTAATTTACAATAGAACAAATTAGATTTATCGTTTAAGGCAAAGCATAAAATGGCTAAATATAAATGTGTTGGGAGTTTAAAGCAACAGTTATTATGTAGAGACACATTCGAGTCGTTTAGCTTTGTATCATGAAACTGGTATAAAGTAAAAGTAGTCTGATCCAAATTGGTATTTTACACTTTACCATGTGATCGCATCTTTTCATGAAAAAATTTGTCTTCTAAAATGGCATATATATTTGAAACAAACACTCTATGATTCAAGGGAAGCCATTTTGTAAACGAGTTTTTGTTTTCTTGCATTTTTTATATACATTCTTTCCCTTAACTATGTTGTTTTTAAGTTAAACATTTTGATCTGGAATTTAATTATAAAATATTGTAAAAATAAAAGTCATTTTTATACCAGCAATGCAGTAACTTGATTGCATTTAAATGACGCATTTGTTTAACTTTAGCCATGATTGTCGTAACATTATCACCTTAATTCATTTTCTTTAAATGTAAAGAATGTAACCTTTTCAAGCCAGGCCATTAAACGTCCGACTGGCTATGTTTAATGTAACTGAAGAGGATATAGCCTGTTATACGGAAACAGTGGTTTTATAAGATATTACCGCAACTGGATATGTGAAATCTGACATTTTAAATGCTAGTTCGGATACTTCCACATGCATTGTGGTCTTGCAGAAGCGGTAATGTGCAAGCTTTTAAAGATTTGACCAGGTCAATGCCGTTGACAGCTGTCTTCAGTTACATAGGGAATGCTTTACACGCTTCATTAAAAGGCAATTTCGGTTTTCTAACGTCAACTTTGGTCAACGCAAACCATTTTTCCAGGAATAATAATAGCGTTCGGCTATGCAGCGATGTTTGTGATGCCTTATTGAGTCATATCTGTAACAAGCTTAGTTAAAACATAACAGAATATAACAACAGACATTTACAGAGTGCCCCTTTCAGTGGTTACAAATCGCTATGACCAGTGGCGGCGGAAGGTAACAATTTTAGGGGGGACGGCTTTTTTGAGCAAAAATGGTCGGAGGAAAATTATGATTTTTTTGTAATGCGCGCGTAGCGCTCGCTAAAAAATCTGTCAAATCAGGTAATTTCAGCTAAAAATTATATTAAAAAAACATGAAATTTGCGCAAAAATGACAAGTTTTTACGAGAAATTGACAAAATATCTGATAATTCGCGCGAAGCGCGCAAATTTTTTGAATTTTTAACGTCTATTATCAAAACAAAGGGAAAATTTCAATTTCCTTTCCTTTTTCTTTCTTTCTTCTTTATTTTTTGAGGGGGTCCGTCCCCCCTCGTGAAATTTAGGGGTGGACGTGTCCCCCCTGTCCCCCCCGGGTCCGCCGCCTATGGCTATGACAAATTAAATAAATGAGTCTTAAGTTGAGTTTTCAATGTCTGAACACTAGGACCCTGACGAATATCAGCTGATAGAGACTTCCATAAACCGGGGGATGTCACCAGCACATTTACGAGTCTTGGGAACCAATAGGCTTAGACCAAGAAAAAAATGGTGGTAACTGCAAAAAATGTGTTCAGTCCAGTTAGTGACTTAAAGGCACAAAGCCGGTGTTATGAAATACAGCGTCCGTGTGACTGAGCGTCCAGGCATTATTCAGTTGAGTTCAATTAGACCCGGACTCCTGGTTATGGGAGACACTCAGTCTCATTACCGTGGGTTTTTAAATTAAAGTTTTATGAAGTTTCATGAACAACGGAGTAAATGGGGGAAGACCTTGGTTGCTTGTAGTCTGACCGGATTCTTTTTGGTGATGCCATTGAACAGATTATTACAGTAATCCAGATGAGAGATAATTAGATCTCTGACAATATTAGAACAATTGTCTGAATCAATTAGTATTATAACCCTGTATATATTGCGGATTGGCAGAGATTAATAAGATGTCTGGTCATTGTCTGTTACAGTCAAATGTGATTCAAAGATTACGGATAGAAGTGCTATTAATATGGAGACAAACATTTCTGAAACTAATAGGATTAACCCGTGTTCTGATTTTATGGACAACAAAGGCAATGGTAAAATTGATGATGGATTTAACTTCTGCACTACAGAATTTTTACGTACCTCAGTAGTACTTTCAGATGGTTTAGTACTTACTACTGAAAGTACTAATGAGGTACGTAAAAATTCTGTAGTGCAGTTTAATCCATCATCAATTTTAGTTTCTACCGCTACATATGAATCTCCACTTTTATAAATGCAATATGTTATGTTACATTAATCCCTGATGTAACAAAAATAAGTCAGTGTAGTTTTAGTTATCATAATTTCAAATATGTTGGCATAAAATGAGGTAATCTCAACATATTTTATAGTCACTTGACAGCTTGTAGTTTTAAAAATCCTTTTATAATACTACTTACTCCCCAAACAAGATGTTCATTAGATTGATCTTGTATACACCCATATAATTGTATATGTCATGAAATATGTAACAATTTATCAAAAATCCAATATATTTCCATTTTTGCCACTCAAGATCTTATATTGCGGATTTAGCAAACTTGGAGAAATTCATCTGGATTAGCTCAACAATATTAACGCAGTTTAAAAGCCTTACTCACAATTTGGCAAACACCACTTATCATGCCTGTCTAATACAGTACTTATTTATAGAAATATAACAGAGGGGATATAGAGTGCGTTTTGCCTCCCTATATTGGAATTTTCCGTGACCTCAGCACATTGCACACATGGTTGCTGATCACTGTAACCAAAGTAAGCTCTTTATTTTACAAGTAATGCCAGGTCCTGTAGCAACTTCCAGGGTCACTGGATCTTGGTCAGTCCCTACTTTAATCCTCGTCCTTCAGAGTCCTAAGGATCTCTTCAAAGATTTAAATAGCGTATAATGCAAATATTTTGATTCACTTTACATAAATAACATTGAAAAATACATTAACAACCATGCAAAATATATTACCATAACCAAATAGTTTAACAATTACAAGAAGATTCAAAACAGTAAAAGTCCTTAAATAATAAACAGTACGATACCTAAGAAATTAAATGAAGGTAATAAGCAGCAATTCTTGGCAAGAAATCAAATGTCAGAAGAGACAATTAATGCACTAAACGGTGTGACTGGCACAAATTATGACTTAGGGATTATGTTTCTGGCACGTCTCTCTATTACTCGATTAAAAAAAAATATATATATTTTAAGATTCAAATATAGCTAACAAAATAAAATTGAAGCTTTTCACATTAAAATGTAGATACCAACCCTATTTTCACTTTATATGCTGTTTATTTTGAATGAGTGAATATTAATTAAATATTAAATATTTAAAAATTGTCAGTTGGATTTTTTTGTCACGAAATACTGATAAATACCTTAATTCGCGTCGGTTTAAGAATGCTATATCCTATTTTATATAACTCATACAAAGATTCTAGTCATTTGATTGGTTGAAGGATGTTCATCATTTTTTCCATTTTCAACTCTTCGACGAGAGTGCATTTTTTATTTTCCATTGCACTCGACCCGTGCAATGGAAAATAAAAAAAGCACTCTGTTTTGAATTTTGCTGATGTTTACCATTGTTTGGCCTTAGAAATGCATAAAATGGCAAGAATCTTTGTATGAGTTATATAAAACAAATAATGAATGTTCCAATTCGTGCAATGGAATGAATATTCTCATTCGATGAAAGATGAAATGTTCCATTTAACTCGGCTTCGCCTCGTTAAATGGAACATTTCATCTTTCATCTCATGAGAATATTCTTCCCATTGCACTTATAACATTCATTATTTGTATAATGATTAGAGATTTCATACTTTTTAATTGTCTGTGGTTATACTTTAAACCTATTATATCAGATTATTTCTTAACAAGGCAATTATTTTATAATTGCATATCTGAAACGTTGTTTCAAAACTGCCGAATCTGACATACTAGTATATAACAAGCATTTGCCTCTTCCACATCCCAGAAAAAATAAGTTATGATGTTGCGATGTTGCTGTGTTGAGTGATTGAACAAGTTATATCAGATATTAATTACTATTTGAAGAGATAGGCATGATTACTAAATGTAGACATAACAAATTGTTCTGCATTTTGTTAATCTAGTAAAATCTAGTAAAATGTAAAATGTTTTGACATCAGATGTCTCATTTGAATATTTGATTTTAGTGGTATACAACAACAACCACATAAAATGTACGTGGGATCGAAAAACTGCTCCAAGTTGTAGATCATCAGACTTCTTCAAAAGTTCAAGTCACTCTAAACATCTAGAAGGTTTTCCTAATATTGAACCATCAACATAATAAACGGCTGCCTTTTCCACATGCTGGAAAAATACAGTTATGCAATCAAATGATTTAATTCATTTTGTTCATCTTATATTTCATTGAAACATGTGCAAATCAGTGCCATACATGTATAATACATGTTACAATATAATACATGTTGCAAGTTATAATCCTGCATTGCTTTATTAATCTAGCATTTAGTTTCTTAATTCACTAGTTGATTGGAAAGTACTAACAACAGTTTCTGATTCACTGTATTGATTATAAATATGCCTAATTTGTTCCCTAATGAATGAACAGAGACCTGACGCCACACGTCTTATACCGATATCAATGTCATTGCACGCATTATATTCAATTCTTACTTTCACTCCTTAATTATACTCATGTTATCTTAATTAATGTTTAATGAATTTAAGAGTATAATGCTCTTTTTCAATTCAATTCAGTTTGATTAATTTGCACAACCATTTCATCATATACATAGTGATAAATATATAGATTATTACCATGCCTGAAAAACAATTAAAAATAATTTAACAAATAATAACAATGTTGAAGTTATACTGTCCCTTATTACTTTGTGTCCAATAATGTACTTACCCAGATAGAACAGTTAGTCGGCCCAACGTTGAGCCAATGTTGGCTAATATTTGCCTAACGTTGGGCCAACTTACTTTGATATCTGGGTACGGAAAATGATACAAACAAGATGACATTTTGCATTTGTATTTAACTAAATTAAGGGGATGAGCTTATATAGTACGTCCTTGTCTTGATCTTCGCGATGCTTGTTCTTTTATGTTCCTCATAGTTTTTTTTTTTTGTTAATTAAGGGATAGGCTATTATTCAAGCCTTATTCACCGCTTTGTCTATTCCTCCATAACATCTTGTTTTGTCTGTTATTTTCATTTTGGTAATATCTCTTAATTTATATAGTTAGTGCGTAAATTTCATTATTATTTGATGGACATGACCCTGAACTGAACTGGACTGAACATTTGAAATACCTAGTTGTCACTTACACCCAAATATATGATACTTTACCTTTTGCATACATTATTTTGAAGCTAATATTTAGTGTAATAAAATTACAGAAGCTTCATTACAAAGTTGGAACATTTTGTTACATGAGAACGTAAACACCTTAACAAAAAAAAATAAATCATCTTTGATACAATGATAATATAGTCAGTATAGTCGCTTGGAAGTTGCTCTTCAATCCTTTCAGGATTACTGAAATTGATTTTTAAAAAAAAAATTCCATCCAAACGAACGTAACGAAGGTTATCTGCGTTCAAATGTCTTTATTTGATTGACAAGTGTTTGAATATGCAAATTCATCTTAATGTAAAATATGTTAAATATTGAATGAAAATCGCTTTGATCACCAAAGGGGAACAGTTTGTATATACCTAACGAAGAATATCGTTTATGTGATGATGTGTGCAAATATAATTGTTTAACATTCCCTATCAAACTAGACGAGAAATCTGAAACTGATTAGGTATTAGTGTTGAACTTCTTGTTTATGTTCCATGAAAGATAATTTAACAATTCAAAAAAGGTTAAAAAATAGCTTAGTCTTTGTTGTAAGTAGACCGTTACCATCATTTCACTTTATTAAGACGTTTGGCTTCCATTTCAAGATCACACGATCTTATTGGTACTCATGGTACTTGGATTAAACTGTTTACCCCCATTAACCTGGATATGGCAGACAGTTTAAAGTGCAGAAGAAAAAACAAGAGTGTCCGAGGAAAACATGTGCAAACGAGAATGAATTGAAAAACAAATACATGTGCAGCGCCGGACCAGGGAGACTGGGAATTGAACCCCGGACTCCTGGTACTCAATGGTGCAAAGCAAGAGGAGTGCCGCTGCACTATGACCTGCTTCCCCAAAGCTACAGTTACAAAACAGTAAAAATTGAAACTGCATAAAAAGTGAGTCGTTTGAGGCATAGTATGTCAGTACACGGTCAAAATAACTCCAAAACTGAAAAGTGGGTCATTTTGTCAGTGTACTGAAACACTATTGCGTCTTAGTGAGTCAAATGACTCACTTTGTTTTTCCGTGTATTGTTATTCTTACGTTTTATTCGAAAGATTGTTGACAACCATGTGTTTTAAGTCTAAGTTATTATTTTAGTTTTTAAAACGTGGGCATCTCCCTGTCAAGACTTTAGAATGAATAAAATTGGCAATATTTGATAAAGTAACCAAGAAGACCAAGTGAACGTATTATAGTGGACTATGCATGGAACTCTCAGGTTAAATAAAAAAAAAATGGGCACTGTAATCATTGTTCTGGTAAATATAATAATAACCTCTTTTTACAAGCCTTATATGATGTTCCTTCATTTTTTATATTTATTCCTGGTAAAGATGATAAAACCAATTCAATAAATTAAAACAGTAAACCAATTCAAATGGCCTCCCAATCCCATCTTTTATATGTCAGATAATGCATAGAATGACGGAACGATGAAATAAATTTTCAGCAGTGAGCATAATTGTCAGACAAATTGAAGGTAGCGATGACAGAAATGATGCTAGCACTCTAGTTTTTAGTTTATTTGGTATTGAACATGGTTTTATTCTTACTGCTATTAGAAATACCATGTTGTGACGCAAAAGTGATCATAACACACGTTTTAACATTGTTTAACTTTGGATTCCCTAAGGAAATAAATTGCTGTTTTAAGCAATATATATATGTGATTTCGAACAATCGTCCAGACTTTAAGTTTAATTTTTGTACATGTTTTAAACATAAATACTGCACTCTTATGATGAATTAGTAGAGAATAGAAGAATAGAAGAGTAAAATAGCGTCACACATTAATGCTTGCCACAAACGATACACTCATATTCAAACATAATGAACTAAATACAAATCAACATAAGTGCGAGTAGTTGCTTATATTTATAATAAGTATATATAATTCAATGGAGCCAACACGGATAACTATTTCTAATCTATTGCTATTCTACTACAAATAGTTTCGACAATTGCTGTCGTCATCAGGTTTACATCTGAAACAAAGCAAAACCATTAAAGGGTTTTGAATATCAAACAGATGGATTTTACAAAGATTGCAACTAAACTAAAGCTACATTAAGGATGAACATGATAAAACAAAAGATAGGAGATCAGAGGAACACTGACTACATCTTAATCATTAGTTCCCTGCTCCTGTATTCATCCTTGGTGGTGATCTGTGGCTTGAGTTCTCTGATATATAAAGCTTCAAGAGTCATTAAAAAGCTCTCTCCTCTGGATGATACTTGGAGAATGTCCATATTCTTGTCAGTGATGTTGGTGGAACATTGTGTGAGATGTGTTCTGATAGGTCCATCTCGCTGTATGTAAGTATAAAGATCAACAGATGATACTATTGGATTTGTACATGTTTAGTATTAGAGGAGACCATCACGCTTCAGGGGTTATTATTCCATTTACATATTTGTAATATTTGATCAAAGCAAACGGGTAAAAAATGTCAATAAAGAATTATATTAAAGGGACTAGCCTAGATTCCACCTAGAATTAAAAACTTATGGAAATACTCTAAATATAGCTAAAAAGTATAATAAAATAAAAAAAAACTGCAAAAATTTACACACAAATGGATCAAATTGAGAGAGAACTAATTTGCAATAAATCGTTCTTTCATGGTGGTTCGACTATCATGTGTTTCTGAATCCTAAATTTCTACCTCAGATGGATTAATATCAAACAAAGCCTCTAGACATTATTCAATACATATTAAAAGAGAAACAATTTGATCAAAAATAATTTGTTTGGCCATCACATGTGTAGAAACAAGATTTGTTTAAGCTTTAAAACTAGAAACACTGTTTTCACACCACTTTTTGTCTCCGGCGACAAAAAATAAAGTAGGTAAAGAATTGCAATTTTCTCCAATATTCCTCAAAATCATGGAAAACTACTTGTAGGTTATATTACTATAAACATGTTCTATCGATAAAAGTAAACAAATATGTAGGTAAAAAAAGTGGGAAGAATCTAGGCCAGTCCCTTTTAGATGTAATTTCAAGCCTTGACAGTATCTTTCAAATGCCTTCAGTATTTTTTTATTTTAATCGATGAGTAACTATAAAGATAGCAATGTTTGAATGAATATAAAGTTAAAAAGAATAACTGACCTAGTTTCTGAACTAGTAAATTATAAAATATATAAACATCACAGTGTTTATATATTGACGGATTTTAGTGTAAAATCAGATTTGGCAACCTCCTACATTTCAATTGCACATTTTCTCGAATATTCCCTTATTTGAATTTTCCCTTGCATTAGACCTTAATGCTCATGTTTTATTAAGATTAGCCGAGAATTATAAGAGAATAATAAAATAAAGAAAATAATGGAAGCATGGAGCCGATTAAACTGGTGAATAAAGATTAGTTATAAAGTTATAGGAGGAATTCATCATCTTACCAGCAATAAATAACAACCTTCGGTATGTTAAAGGACATCAAAGCACCTTCTGATACGAAGTGTCCATTCATGAGTTATTAAACATTAATAAATACTGTCAGCAAACGGGAAGTACGATATATTTTTGCAATATCGAAGTAGCCACATGATAGATAATACGTGATATAACAAAGTCAAACAAGGGATTTTTCATTAATTTAAACATAACATACTTGTTAATTCATACTTTCAATTATATGATCACTATCATGTTTAAATTAATATGAATGAGGGCCGCTTTAAAACTCAACCGGCGATTGTCTGCCGGTTCTGGGTTGTAAGGTGTTTTTCTCAAGTTAAATGCAGAGAAAATGGAAGTTTTATTACTTGGTTTCCGTGCACAACTGGACAAGATAAATGTTTCTTCTATTAATATTGCTGGTGTTGATGTTGCCATAAAGTCTGATCCAATTAAAAATCTTGGTGTTTTCTTCGACACTAGTATGTCAATGGCCACTCAAGTTGCTAGAGTAACCAAAGCAGCATACTTCCATCTTGTAAACATTGGCAGAGCCCGTAGACTACTTACTAAAGAGGCCACTAAGACGGCCATTCATTCTCTGGTGACATTGCGTATTGACTACTGTAATGGTCTGCTTGTTGGTATTAACAAGAAATTTCTCATCAAACTTCAAAACATTCAACGAACGTCTGCGCGACTTATCTACAGAAAACGCAAGTTTGACCAAATTACATCTGAACTCATCAATGATCTTCACTGGCTCCCAATCAAGCAGCGAATTGACTTCAAAATTCTCACTCTTGTCCATAAGGCACTTCATGGCAATTCTCCGTCTGACATCATTGACATGAAAGACTCATGGGAAGTTAAGATCATCTTGCTCGGACGGTACATGTCTTGTTGAGCCAAGAATAAAGTGTGTTACATTTGGTGACCGTGCTTTCTCTGTCTATGGTCCCAAAATATGGAACAGACTTCCAGGACAGTTAAATAACTGCACGCAAGAACAATTTAAAACTCTCCTCAAAACTCATCTTTTTAAGAATGCCTATCAGCAGTAACTTTTTGAGCTTTGAGCGCCTTACGAGGGTCATTCAAAAAGTTCTACCTGTTGTATCATAACTTTTGTTCTGTTAAAGATAGCTACTTGAAAATTTACACAAGTATAGTTAAGATTGTCACCTACACATGGTGTAACAATCATATCAATATCTTTTTTAGATTTCTGTAGGTTACCTGAAATCCACAGTAAGGTTAGGTTACACCGGAAACGGTAAAATATCTAATGACATTTCACCTGAAATTATATGTGGAGCTTATGTATGAAAAACCATCTGTAAACCCAAAAGTTATGTAAGTTACAGAATAAATATGATATGAAAGTGTACCTAACAGTCCAACAAGTCATTTGTCACTGATAAAGTAAACTTGTTACAGACATAAATTACCCAGAATCCCAATATTTGAAAGGATGTCTTGTACCCTCTCAGGTTTACGAATATCAACAAAGTGTGTTTCTCTGTAGCCTGACTTTTCCAAATGCGTTTTTATGTAAAAAGCAACAGTTGAAAATACTACACACTTTTTTTCTGTCAAAAACATGAATTTGGTATCTAATCTTTTTAAAAATAAAGCTTCATAATGCCACCATGTTGTATTTTGTTTTATTAAGGTCAATTTCTCCGTAACCTGTGCATTTGTCTTTGGTGATTTTGATATTATTGCTGGTGGGGCTATTTGTTCCTATTATTGTTATCCTTGTGAATGACCACTATTTGCAGTTTGGGTCAGCTTTTTTAATCATCCCGCATAATTGTATGTTCATTCCTATGTTTTACAATTTTTTTACTGTATAGCAATGCTACATGGCTATATTACGGCCTTTTTAATTCACTGTATTTGAGCCACTTTTAAAAATGTTGCACATATTTTGACTGCTTCCGGTGTAACGAAACCCTCTGTGATTTTCATGACACTTACAGAAATCTAGATAAGATATTAATATGATTGTTGCACCATGTGTAGGGGACATTCTTAACTATATTTTTGCCAAATTTCAAGTACCTACCTTCATGAGAACAAAAGTTATGATACAACAGGTAGAACTTTTTGAATGACCCTCGTAGAACACTTGTATGATACTGGCGCTAGGACGTAAATGACTTTTGATTTGATTTGATTTGTTGGCTATTGTTTATTCCGGTTGAACCACCAAGAACCCCAAGAACCTTTTTAAACGGTTCCTAAACATAATGATAAATGTATTGAAATGAATTATAAACTGGGCAACCACACAGTTTAAAATTCATTTCAATATATATTTCACCGCACGTTTAAATCTATTCATATATAATGATAAATTTATTAACTACATGAATTGTGGTACATACATTAAGTAATTGCACCTTTTATAAAGAAACTTCAAAATACCTAACGTATTGTAGGTATACAACTCATATCAAAACCAAAATACTTAAAGTCAATTGAGAGAGCGGGAGATAGAGAGAGTATCGACCGTATGCGATATCTAACTTGGTTTTTTACCGATAAAAGACCAGTGGATCTTGTATCACAAAAACAAAATGAATTCAGATACCAAACCGTAGATTTTATTTGCCTTAAACTGCAACCAGTCAATCTTCAGAATCTAAATCAGATTGAGGGTGACCTTCTTTTGGCAGCCATTTTGATAATATTGATTTCTTACAATGGCTTCTGACCTGAAATGTTTGGCTATATAATTCTGATCAATCATTTATGATCAAACTTTCAAAGTGCCATCAATCTGTAGTGAATGTTCATCTGGTAACCAGTTCCCATTTTTCATTAGACTCTTTTTGGCACGTCTATCCGTAATCCCGCAATTTTTGCAACATTAGATGAATATTGCTTTACAATACTAAGCTAATATAAGATAAGCGAAATCTCATGGTATCATTGCAGCAACATTTTATTAATAATTTCTTCAAAGTTTAGTGTCCTTTAATGAACCCCTTGCAATATTTACATTTTACAATAGCTAAACTGGGTTTTATTTGCATACAACTATAAAGCAATACGATGGTAATTTAAAATAATATTTCTGGTTAATTCACCAGAAGAAATATATTCGCTAACAACAGAAGGTGCGTTCTGTGAATAACTCCCTTCTTATAATTGATTTATCAAGTACACGCCTCATTGTGTTGTCATACAAAGGTGTAATTTTGATATAACTTAGAGGGGCATTGGACAAGTTCAGCATCATCCCCAAACTTTTCCCCAAGCATTTTGAGATTTTCGCATCATTTGAAGTATAAGCGGTAAAATGAAAGCATGTCAAATTCAAACCCAATATATCACTCTTTTCTTTTAAGAGTGTAAGATCAACAATAAATAAAATTGGAATTTTAGAATTTTCTGAAGGTTTTGATCAACATTTTCCCAATCAAGCCCGTAGCCAGGGGGGGGGGTGCGGTGGGGGCGTCGCACCCCTCCCCCCCCCCCCCAAATTTGACAATTTACAAAAAAGGTCTACAAAAATTCACTAAATGACCACAAAAAACACACCTAAAGCACCAAAACAAGCACATTTAGGTCGTTTTTTAATAAAATACTACACAAAATGCTTGGGAAACTGCTAAAAAACTACTAAAATTATTTTAGGGTCGACCAAAACGAAAATTTTTTCTCCAAAAGGTCCACTTTTTGAAAATCCGCACCCCCCTTGAAAAAATCCTGGCTACGGGCCTGTTCCCAATATCTGGTAATATACTGTTATTTTCTAACATATGAAGTGTAAATCATACTCAAATAAAATTTTAAATTTTGTCCGATTCCCCTTTAAAGCATTGCTTTTCCGAAAAATACAATACACTGTTTTTAATTACCTAAACGTGGTGGACTTTGTAAGATTACAGCTAGATTACTTTATTTAGGTACTAAACATGTTACTAAACATGTTAAATAGTGATTTCACATAAAATCATCGACGAGGCATCCATCCATGTGTCTTTATTTCCTTCAAGAATGATTCAAATAACAATTTTCAACAGAAAAACAAAATTTTAGACATATCTTTATGTTGGCTTACCTAGGAGCTTCCAATACTATCCAGGTAAATACATGGCATGTCATGATATTGCACACAATTTACAGCCCCGTTTAAGCTTCCATGTTAAATGGTGTGCGATGTAAAAACGTAAACACAAGTTACTTAAACGCAGTTCAACAGATGTTATGTAGATGATACTTTAACAAATACATGGGGAAAAGTAAGGGAAATACAGATAGTTTTTCAAAAAGTGTTTAGAATATGAATGTTGTACATGCACTTAGTAAGTAATTTGAAACGGAATAATGCCTTATAAAATCATCGTAATTTCAGAGGTTAAATTCTCAATCAATACATCAAACACGTTCCAAAGCCTCATAGCTGACCTTAAGCTAATGTTAACTTATGTCGATCCTGATTCTCATCTCCCTGCTCTGAATGGAAAGTGAGCGAACAAAAATATTTAGATTTAGTGCACAACTTGACCAAATTGCCTTGAGGAAGATAGATGCGATACTCTGCTCTATTTAGATTGCTGTCTATTTGGTTTTACACCTTTCTTGTCAAAACAGGTCAGATACAGAGTTAAGAGTTAAATCGGATTACACGATGTTACTTTCTTAAGCTGCTCATGGTATGCATGTTTTGATAAAGCAATATAAAGCAATACTATAAAGTGTTAAAAATGAAGCGCCCCCTTTCACCCATTACTTTTGATTTTATTAGCTTATTGAGTTTGGTTTTGGTACCCTATATGCTTACATTTTGGTAAATATGCTTACATTTTCTGTTATGGCCATTTGTTGAATTAAATTCGGGAGCCCGAATTTAATTCAACGGCTATTAGAATAGGCAAGTATGCATGTGTTTTTATCCATTTTCTGTGGCATAAGAAGTTTTTGACAAAATACACGTTTAAAAGGTTTTAGATAGTCACATTCATTCATTTTTGCCTGTTTTTACTCAAACTATTTCTGGTCAAAATCTTTGATGCATGTTTTGATATAGCAATATTAAATGCACATATTATGTATGTTTTGACAACATATAGCACTGTAATAATATTCGTTTCCCACAGGTGTCATAATACTCAGGAGCAATGTGATCGTCCAGCACCAACCAGTGATAAAGTTGGCCTATTGTCTATGTCACCTTTTTAAATTTCTGCAAAGATCATGTTATAAGGATTATAAGAAAACATTATGCGCATCATTCGATATTTTTAACGTTTAGCATCTACGTCTCGGCTGCTCCGGTAATTTATTTAACCAAAATGGTTCCAGACGTCAAACCTTTAAAGGTACTGCGAAACCACTGTCTCGTAACAAAAATGATGTCTCTTTCTTTTGTATAGAAGCTACTATCCTAATGTCTTATGCAAGGTACTAGTTAGCCTTGTTTTTATTTAATTTTGTATTCATTTAATATGTAGTAGAAATTATAAAGAAACACAATTAACAGCTAATTGACGCAAAAAAGTAGAGGTAAAGTGGACGGCCTGTATTTACACAGGTCGGAGTGCCCAGCTCTCCTTCAAAGCGATTAGGCCAGACTCCACTTTATGTTATATTTGCTAGAGGGGATAGCTACACCTCCTTCACTGCGAGTATGTTACCTTCCCACCAATAAAGACTGCCGGTACCCACTGGACACCTTGGCGGAGAGGAGCATATTAAGGTAAGTATTTTGCTCATTGACACTTCAAACGCCGCCGCTCACCGGATTCAAACCCACGACGCTCAATGACCGGTGATTACGAGTAGGGAACTTATACCGCTAGGTCACGCGTATGGCGTGTCCTTTGTATTGTAATTGTATATCCTCTGCTTCATTCAATCTTTTCATTTTCAAACCAATACGGATTTTCTTGGTTTCAGTTTACAATAGATGTCAATATATAATGCCAGTACTTGAACATATAACTAATATCCCTTGTTTTTTAATTTATTGTTTGCAGTATGTTATTATTATTAAAATTGATAATAAAATCCCTTTTAGAATAAGAGAGAAGTAAGTCAAATTGGTTCAAAATTCAATAATTAAATATTAGTAATAAAATATTTCAATGACAAGGTCGATTCGTAAGATCAGGAAAACAAGGAAAATTAAGATTTTACTTGAGCTAGCTAAATGATATTGCGTTACATTAAAACCATTAAAAGATGGAAAGTTTGCAATAGAACATTTTTGGCAAACACGATGATAACACGTAGTGAGGATTGACAACGGAACGTTGTTTTGATGTTGTTGCATATTCAACTGATTCATTTATAGTTACCCTTGATAAAGCTTATGATTCGAAGAAGAGCAGGATATACATCAAGGTTGGTTTATATCTAAATCTGATAATACCTGTGTCTTATTGTATAGACATACAGACAAAATATCCATGTTCTAGACTCTCTAGAGACTTATCACCTAACCAAATAAACATATAGTAGATTTGAGGACATAAAGGACAAGGAGGAATGTATAAAGATTCAAAATATAATGAATATAACGTTGTTACAATCGACCTTGACCGTTTTAATTTGAAAGTAAATGTGCCATAAATACAACATTCAATAATAACTAAGAAATCAGAAATAAACCTGATAAGAACCAAGGATAAAGTTAGGATCGTGTCTTCAAATTTCCTATTTTTAAACAAAAAATGTCCATTTGACCTTCTTTTTGTGACTTCTTAGTCTAGAGTTAAAAGCAAACCAAAAAAAAAAAAAAAGCAGTAGTAAGTCAGATCTTAAATCGCCGAATGATTTGAAATGTCTAAAGGTATTAATCTAAATTAGTGCATATAATATCAGTTATTCCTGTACCCGGATAATAAAGAGTGGTCGGTGTCAACATTACATTGTAACTCAAAAAACGAAACAAGCATCATCTTTTCATCGAGTCATATTCATACCACGTAGTAAAGTGGCTCTCATTTCTGCAATCACACTTGAAACACTCCATTTGATACTGAATCTCTTAGGATAAAACCACTTGTGATGAGAGGTAGCTATTAAACAAATGTGGACAGTTATTTCATGGTACCACGTAAGATATTTTGTCTGGTTATGACCAAGAGTTTGTTGAACTCTCAAGGCCTTCTTAGGATTAACAACATGATGAGAATGCATTGCCTCAAACATTTTAACAGGAAATGTTAAAAGCGTTAATTTACAATAGAACAAATTTGATTTATCGTTTAAGGCAAAGCATAAAATGGCTAAATATAAATGTGTTGGGGTTTAAAGCAACAGTTATTAAGTATAGACACATTCGAGTCGTTTAGCTTTGTATCATGAGACTGGTAATAAAGTAAAGTAGTCTGATCCAAATTGGTCTTTTACACTTTATCATGTGATCGCATCTGTTCATGAACAAAATCGATCTCTAAAATGGCATATATATTTGAAACATACACTCTATGATTCAGGATTATTGTATTTTTCTATTGACATTCTTTCCCTTAACTATGCTGTTTTGAAGTTCAACATTTTGATCTGGAATTTAATTTCATTAAGAAAAGTCATTTTTATACCATACCAACAATGCAGTAACTTGATTGCATTTAAATGACGTATTTGTTTAACTTTAGACATGATTGTCGTAAAATTGCCATCTTAATTCAATTTCTTTAAATGTAAAGAATGTAACCTTTTATCAAGCCAGGTCATTAAACGTCCGACTGCCTATGTTTAATGAAACTGAAGAGGATACATATATAGGCTGTTATTCGGAAACAGTGTTTTTCTATAAGATATTACCGCAACAGGATATGTAAAATCTGACATTTAAAGTGCTAGTTCAGATACTTCCACCTGCATTGTGGTCTTGCAGTAGCGGTAAAGTGCAAGCTTTTATAGATTTGACCACTTATTGCCAGAAATATGTTCAGTCCAGGTCAATGCCGTTGACAGCTGTCTTCAGTTACATAGGGAATGCTTTACATGCTTCATTAAAAGGCAATTTTGGTTTTCTAACGTCAACTTTGGTCAATGCAATCCATTTTTTCAAGAATAATAATAGCGTTTGGCTATTATAAAGCGATATCGTACCTCAGAAGTACTTTCGCATATTTTAGTACTTACTACTGAAGTACGTAAAATTACTGTGTGTAGAAGTTAAATCCATCATCAGTTTTAGTTTTTATCACTACATATCGAAGGTTGAGAGTCACGGACAACAAGGAACCAGAAGGCCGTATTTGCAGGTTCATCAAAGGTGCAAATACGGCCTTGTGGCTCTCAGCCCTCGATATGAATCTCCACTGTTATAAA
>JXSR01S029588.1:14332-35895 GCA_000969725.1 Ophiothrix spiculata
AATCACGCATAAATTATGCAAATTAGGTACTTCATATGCATAATTTGCGTTCAAATTGTACGCAGCGCCAGTTCAGCACCAACCCTACCCACTCATCAAATATCATCAACATAGGGCATACGGTTTCCGAGATTTGCTCCGGACAAGAAATGCGGACGGCGGACGGCGAACGGCGGACAGCGGACGGCGGACAGTTTTAAGGAATGGTATATCTCTTCTGAAAAATTTTCAGGCGAGACAAAAACGCATGAAAAACCTCTCTCATAAATTCCCCTCTCAAGTTCTCAACATGATCCTCATTTAAGAGATTGCATACACCACAAGACTAACGATCTCACCTCAGACATCGTTAGTTTACTTTGCATTTCCTCTCTTATTCTCTTATTTTGATAAGATACCTTCCAGCATAGGTTGTAAATATTTAATGAATCTGACAACTATACGCAACGCCCGGATGATGTTGTCAAATCAAATGAAAGTGAATGAGAAGCTTCTATACGGTATATCATGGCCTTCTTAAACTATTGTGATTTTGATACCTTTACAATATATTTTGAAAACATAAAAAACCCAAATTACATAAACAGGCTGTGCAACCACGCCGTTAAAAAATACCAAAATCTCGAAAAGTTTGAAAAAATGTTGAAGCAATCGGACCAAGCTCCTTTGAAAGAAAGCCATTTTATCAGATATTTAACAGAGAAATATATCCCATTTTATGGAAATTAACACCATACGTGCTTTTAACAGAATATAAGTCAATAGTAGTGTCTTTTTTCTTGTTTTGCCATTCTACAACTTATTGGAAGCCTTTGTGGAAAACGGTGATTGACTACATGTCTTCCCAACAAAATAAGACGTCAAATGCATGTAAGGAATATTCTAGGCATCTATAAAACTACAGAAATCTTTTTCAAACGATGATTTCTATATTACATTTTGATAACCTGCAGGATGGTACGAGCAGTTTTGCCCAGAGTGCCCTGTATATTTCAATGCATGGCCTGTCCATTACATGACTGCTACTGTATTTTTGACCTAGTCTTCCTCTCCTTCTTAGACGATGCCTGCCTCAATATTGCATCAATTTCCTCTCAGTATATGAAACGCTTTTAACCAATTTTGCTCGACAGCATTGTAAAATGTCGTTGGCCTCTTTGAAGAAAGCTGCCACTGACATGTAATATTTGTGTTGAGCTTTAAACTTTTGTAACTCTCGAAATGATCCGTAAAATGTTCAACATATTGCGCCCGTCACAAATGTTCAGTGCGAACTTTCGATGTCAATATTCCGATTTCCTTAACTTAAATAGGTACAATATCAGATGTATACATAAAAAAATCACTTTTATGCCTTAGTTTTGCAAACTTATCCATTGAAAGCAGCTGTCCTTTATTATTCCACTATTCAACAAGTTGCGAATAAATGCAAATCTTGATTGTTTGTATCCTATTATTTTTGAATAATTATTCAATCACTTAAAATAGTGTCTTCCCGATTTGCCTGACATGTCCTGAATATGTCAACATGTCATCAATCATCTACGCATTACTTCTTCATTATAATGAACCAGGGACTGAAATACAAAGGTAGTTTCTTCCTCTATAATATAATTTTTCATAACGGTGTTGTTAAAAACTAAAAATGTGAAAACTCTTCCCCCAGACTTAAAGGTTAAAACACTACCTATGTTTCGGTACCGTCTATGCCTGAGATATCGTTTGATGTCAGTATCGGACAAGATAACAACTGGTTATCGTCTCTTTAAACATGTTAAACATGTTATTTTAATATTCTGTTGACAAATCAAATACTTAAAGTTTTTTTTTTTACTTAGCAACAAAGTGTCACCCAAATTCCTCGTGTAACACATCTCAAACTGTTTTTGAGTCCGTCGAAGATAAAATTAACCTTAAACGATTTCAAAGTGTGATAAAGCATGCATAAGTCAAGAGTAATGACTCGTTTTCGGTCAGCTTTTCAAAATCACTATTAATCAAAACAAAACAAAACTTTTCCTAAGTGCAATTTAAAAATAAAAATTATAGTTGAATAATGTAAAGAGTAAATATCCGAAAAGCAGGAGCATATGGATCTCTAAATTAATTACCATTCTGGTGGCCATTGTATGCCTCGTTTTCACTGTAAGTTCGCAAAGTCAAGGTGAACGTAAAAAATTTATTTGAATAATTTCTTATCAATTTATAGTTTGACATATTTTGATTTAATTCATTTCAACAAAAACAGAATATACCGATGAAAAAATAAAAGAAGCAGGTTTTTCCAGTCAACAGATTTCATACTCCGCAAGACTAATGAACCCACCTCAGACATCGTTAGTTTACTTTGCATTTCATCTAGATCTTATTTTGACACGACTCTTTCCAGTATAGTTTGTAAATATTTAATGAATCTAGCAACTATACGCAACGCCCGAATGATGCTGACAAAATGACTGGCAGTGAGTGAGGATCTACTGCTACTGGTGTTGGCAACCGAAATCAACTAAATTTAGAATATTAGGCATATAATGACTTTCTACAACTATCACAATTTTCTAACCACACTACAGACTTACGATCTATTTAATAACATTATCACAAAACCAATTAAAGAGGCCGACAACTACTACATAAAAATTGTACATCCCTTTTAGCTGTATTATAGTCACCACTCACGCGAAAATTACAACAAAAAATGGAAAATCATGTCCATATCTCCAACACCCATCTGAGCTCATCTGAAATTCAACTTTACAGTTGTTTCAAAAATGCCCCTAGTTAAACAGCAGAATATCAGATTTCAAAGGGGAAGTTATCCAATGTTATGGAAATGAAAACCATAACGTGCTTTTCAACAGAAAGTAAGCTTAAGTCAATAGTATAGTGTCCTTTTTCTTGTTTTTCCATTCTACAACTTGTATTTACCTAACCATTTGGAAGACTTAAAAACTAGCGGAGATTGTTTGATTGACTACATACAGTAAATCTGCCCATAATAATTGTGACCTGCTCTGTCGAAACCCGGACAAAGTCGCACAAATCCCTGTTTCAAATTTTACCAAATTTAAAATGGCAAAATTATAAGCTTTCCAATGATATATCAAACTCCAGGATCGCTCATTGTTTTGTATGTCAAAAAGTGATATTTAGGTTGAAAAATCCTAATATTCCCTTTGAAAGATAATTTACGTGCAAGCTAATTTCTTCTGCAATCAGTCCACGCGTTAACCCTTCTTGTTGAGCAAGCGCGATTCCCGCCAAATGTCTATACAGAGAAGTAGGTTGATGGATAAAAATGGCAACAGTACCGCAATTTTAGAAAAACAAATGAGAGTGGGTTGTACACCAACATGATCAATACTCGATCTCCATATTTCTAGAAATTCAGAGATATTCAGTCGATCTCCATATTGTCAGAAATTCAGTTCGACTAGAACGGTTATGAACATGTTTTTTGTGTAGTTTTTTGCCACAAAAAATGAATACCAGTGTCATTTTCAGGAAATTAAGTATCTTAAGTTACCAACAGAGTACTTCCCCATTCACGCTATAATACCATACGGATACTTCTGCGCTATCGACAATATCAGTGCTTGAGATATTATGGTCGATCGTAGAAATACCTGTATTTATTGTACTTTCAAGATGCATTATGGGACGTGCGAAAGTAGTCTATAGATAAATTTGATAATCCAGACTGTTGACTTTTTGTTCAATGGCAACGTTGGTATCTCATCCAAAGCAGAAGCAACCCTGTTAAAAATCGAATACAACAATTCTTGTACAACATTCCTAAGGTGCACATTTGGAACAGAATTCTAGTACAATTTTAGTACAATTCTAGTACAAAAGTACAAAAATTTGCACTAGAATTGTACTAAAATTGTATTAGAATTCTGTTCCAAATGTGCTACTCAGGCATCAGGAATATTGTACTAAAATTATGCTGGATTTTTTTTTCCATGGAAGTCATTTTAAGTTCTTCGACTTCTGACTTCACCAACTTGTCACCGGTCAATGCAGGAAAGCTGGTGTAGTAGGAATGTTAGTTCCGATCTTATTGTACAGAAAGTATGCTATACAACTCTCACGCAACATTAGTTTCGAGCTTTTTATATAAAATGCGGACTTCGATTCCAGAGGGAATAAGATTACTTTTATACCGAAACATCAGTAGGCTTTATAATTGCTGTTTAGATGTGATTTAAAACAATATCACTCACCAAAAACGTGAGTTCAGATGACCCGATTTAATACTAAATCTAAGTCTGTCTCAAATTCCTTTGAGCATGTTGAGAAACCAATCTGATGTTGCGTTGTTAGGGGCGTGCCATTAGATTTCTAGGGGAGAAGGAAGTTGGGTTCGGGTTGATTTTTTAGCGCCACGTTCGGGAGCGATTTTTCCCCTAGAAATTACTGTTTTCCCCCTTTTCCATGTTCAGGGGGAATTTTTATGTTTTTCTCCAGTCAATGGAGGGGTTATTTTCTATCCAAAAAACTTCCCGCTCCCCCCTGGAAATCTAATGATGCACCCCTTAGAGGAGGCGGCTAGCATACAGAGAGATAAATACATACCATCATTGCAAACACTTTGTAATTCATCACTGTCATCGTTACAGTTTGGTACATCATTACACACAAGATCTTGGTCAATACACATAGTTCCATCACTACATTTGAAACAGTCTGATGACCCCTCTAGATAAACAGAAATAAAGCAGATGTGATGTGTTAATGGAGACTTTATATTGGCACACAACTCCAATCTAACAGTCTTCAGCAATTTTCAGTCAGTGCTGATGTTTTCAAATATTTATACATGTGACTTCTTGTATGCGGAGCAATGATATAATCATCAAGAGAACAAGGTTTTCTTTCTCTGCAAATGACCCTCAATTTTAAATTTCCTATATTGAGGCCCGTAACCATAGGTTCGAAAAGGAGGTGGCAGGTACAGGCCTGCCTACATTTCTGGTCAAAATGATTGTGGTTCGTCGATAGATCATTAAACTATTGCAACAGTTATTCCACTTCATGCATGCAATTCCAGAGCAAATCTCATATAATGGTACCTGGATCACACTTTTTAAAGCGCCCGATACCTTGGGTAAAGGCATCCAACTATAAACATACTTGTGACAGAAATCAAATGCATTTTCAGGGCGGTGACCAAGGATCGAACTTGGGTCACATATATATATATATGTTCATAGCAAAGGAAGTACCGCTGCCACGACAAACCGTTTTGAGAGATATTTTTCTTCTGAAAAGCACAATCGAATGTTTTGCTCCATGTTTGATAAAGCCATGTTCATAAGAAACTCTTTCCTTTATTTGCTATTGACATTGATCTTCGAGTTTAATATGTTATTCTTTCTTGATTGATTTTCTTAACTTCGAAGAAAAAGGGAAAACAATTCTTTAAGCGCTAAACTTCACTCTTTGTAAAAGATGAGTCACTTTTTCAAGAGAAAAGAATACCAATCCAAGAAAGGTGACGTGTTGGCCCTCTCTTATTTATAACTCTTTGTATTTTCAAGAGAAAAGAATACCAATCCAAGAAAGGTGACGTGTTGGCCCTCTCTTATTTATATTGTATATTAATGATATTATTCACTCATCATCTTTGCTCCAACTTATTTTGTTTGCAGACGATACAACCCTTCTCTTTTCCCACCCTGATATAGAAACCCAAATGAACAAAATAAATAATGAGCTAAATGAAATTTGTAATTGGTTCAAAGCCAATAAGTTGTCTGTAAATGCAAGTAAAACAAATTATATGGTATTTGGAACATCTCATAGTACGAACAAATTAATTGATACAAATGACACAGATAATATGTCCCAATCTCATGAAGTTGTTTCTAAAAAATGTGTACTAAATGTAAAACTTGATAACATGTCATTGAAAAGAGTATCCTTTACAAAGTTTCTTGGAGTCATTATTGACGAAAACTTAACCTGAAAAAATCATATTGATGCAATTACAAAGACAATTTCAAGAAACATTGGTATGATGTCAAAACTTAAACACTTTTTACCTAAATCTATATTATATACATTGTATTGCTTACTAATTTTACCATACATCAACTATGGTATTTTGATTTGGGGAAGCACGAATAAAATGTACTTGAATAAAATACTCAAGCTTCAAAAATGGGCTATAAGAACTATATCAAATAGCCATTATAGGAGCCACACGAGCCCTCTGTTTTCAAAGTATGAAATTCTGAATATTTTTGATATTTACCAGCTAAATCTTGGAGTGTTTATGTTCCAACATCATACAGATCAATTGCCCAGTATATTTAAAACATATTTTATCAAGCATGCTGAGAACCATAAATATGAAACAAGAAATGCCCAGGATTATAGTATAAACAAAACAAAGAAAGCATTTTCAAACCAGGCCATCAGAAATTGTGGACCCCCATTTTGGAACTCCCTTGATAAGTTTGTCAAACAATCCAAAACTGTTAAAATATTTAGGAAAGTATTGAAAGCGAATCTTCTCTCAAATTACTAAAATCTTTTGGACATAAATCATTAAAACAAATGTTTATATTTTGGATAACATCGAAATCCTTTTCTCTTTTTCATTTCCGGGCATTGTCTTGTGTTTTCATGTTTCTCTTTGTATAATTTTTTCTCAATTTTTTAGACTTTAAGTTTGTATTTCTTAGGGCATAATCGTTTTCAGGCCTGATTGGCCTTTTGATTATGTCCGCAATATCAGTGTGTGTTTTTTTATAAATGTGTTTATGTATATATGTATTTATATGTTGATATTGAAATAAATCAGAATCAGAATCAGAATCACTCTTTCGTTATTAGAAGAGTACATAAGTTTCATTGACACTTTACTACATTCAGTGCTACAGTTCCTCAGACAAATTATGTAAACAACAATTCAGATTGCAGGACCTTATAATATGTAAATGCACCCTGCATCCTGCATGTTTGTTTACATTGTCACAGGAATTACAGCATCGACTATAGTTTACCTTCTGGTGGCGTAAAAGATGTAAACACAAATTTGACCCCCGCATCCGGTGACCTCATATCATCAGTAGTAAATCTAACAGTCACAACATTCCCTGAAGACTGATAATCTTGCGGGAATTTCCCCGTCCCGCCACAAAGAGTTACATCTGGTTGGAGCACATCGCCCCGAATCATAGATATCACCCCTGATTCATAGATGCGGAACGAATCAGTGGGAGGTGTTCCGTCGATCCGGCATTGATTTTCTGTACTGTCCCATGCCGGAGCTAAATCAAAAAAGTCAAAACGGATATTGATCCTTTTTCCGGGGTGTGTGTTTAATGTAACAACGCAGTCCATTCCTTTATGATAGGGAGAGTGTTCCACATTCCGGTGTGAATATACAACACCAGATAAGTCACTGACGTTCTTTGGTAAACACATGAATGATGGATTTTGATCTTGTATATATTCTGAAAGATACAAAAAGAAAAGGGCACGAAGATAGTTATTAAATAAAGACATATGTCAACATCTTAATACAAAGGGAGAGTGGCGATTATTTGCAATGCCAAGTTTTGTACGATTATTGTATGTTGTGTGTCTCATTGTTATTTTTTTTTTGCATTTTTGGAAACCAGTTGGTATAATTTCAAATATCGACATTTTGGTTTCCTATCATGCTCTAGAGTCTAGATATAGTGAAAGCATGAGTGTGAGGTCAATATGGTCAAGGTTGAATCAGCACCTCATAAGTTTGGTATATAAACCACATTTTTGTATTGTCCCCATACTTTCATTTCGTTGATCCCTATCACATCTGAGACATCTGAACAACTTATAGCTCCGGCAACCAATGTGGAGTCAAGAATCAACATGGGACATGGGTTCAAAGCAACAAGTTCATCGACAATGACAGTTTTGTCAATTAATAAAAATGGTTAGCCATGAACCACTTAATTGGGGATATACCCTTCTGGTATCACTTCAAAAAAAAGAAACTACCAAAAATATTTGAACTTTAAACAAAACAGAGCCTTATTTTCATATTAATGAAAATTAAATGAAGGTAAATTTGATCTGAACCAATATGCTCCAGACAAAAATTAAAATCTAGCAGAATATATTTCACATGAAAAATTACAATAGATACTGATCTTTGGTAGTAACGTGAACTAATACAACAACAAAATTACCTAGGAACATCCCCTGGCATAAAAGTCACCTCGAGTTTCCTACAACAAGTTTTTCATGACCTTATTGGCCTCCCGCTGTCAATCATAATTTGTCACGTGTCATTTCAAGGCCAAGTACGTTATATACCAACACTTCAAGATTTCTGTCATTCATTGCGATTTACCTGTGAGAGCTAACCAAACAGTTCTTTTTCCCTCTTCAAACGTCCTTAATGATTGACTAAATTTAAGTTGTAGAAGTAAAACTAACATTAGTACAAAGAGTATAATGTGGCCCAAAGCAAACTTACTATTAAACAGAAATAGCACATGGTTTGGGAGTACACAATTACCTTGTGTAAATTATTGCACCTAAACCCATTTGCCTAAAACTATTTTGCCCAACAAACTTTTTAGAACAAGAAAGTGTTTGATTTTGAGTGATTATTGTACATTCTTTGAATCTTTTGAAGGTAAGAACGTGCATAATTTACATACAGCTCATATTGTATTTCCTTGCGAAAATTGACTTTCAATTACAGAGGTGATTATATAGGAACAAATAATATCCAAAAACACAAAGAAACCTATAGATTTGACAACCTTCAGTCACATAATTTAAGGCAGGTCATGTAAGCAAACTATAGATTGATTGATATGGAAAAATTCAAGAATATTTTTGTAAATTAATTGAATTGTGTCTTTTGATCAAAATCATCAATCAAACAGATGAAGAAAGAGAGAACAAAAAACTTGCAGAAAAATCACTTTGATTGAAATGTGGGTTCGTGCTTGTTGCTCATTGATGTTACAGCGATATGCCTCCTTGAACCTAGTTTAGAAAAAAACAACAATTTGGTTGAAATGTGGGTTTCGTGCTTGTTGCATGGTCACGGATGATAAAGCAATATATAACTCCTTGAACCCAGTTTGAGAAACAGGACCATTACCAATTTTGTCAATTCATTCAAATATTTGTTCATTTTGAGAAAGATCCACCAAAGTATAGTCCTAGGTCTTTGGATAAAAATTACCTTTAGAAGTGACTAAATAATAAGAATATATACTAGTATATTAACCATCTGGAAATGCATTTCATAAAAGAAGTTACGAGTAATTATTACTCAAGTTATATATTTCGTTATAATCTCCAAGTATTTTCGAAATTCGGCCTTAAGGGGTTTTCTCTCAGATACAAATACTCCATTTATTTTCTTGAAAATTTAGTATTTGGTAGATTTACTTGTGCTGATAACGAATCTAAAATAAAAAAATATAGGTCACCGTGCTCGTTTTTGAGATACAGGCATTTCAAAAAGTACATATTTCCCCAAAAAAATCACCCGATTAACCATACAAAGTATAGGGAAAACTAAAAAATGTCGATCATTATGTGCTTGTAAAATAGTAAATACTCCATTTAATTTGTTTAATTTTACATATATTAAAGCATTTTTTGCGCTCTTCAAAATACTGAAATAAAAAAATATGGTCACCGGGTTAGTTTTCAAGAAAAATGACTAAAACTGGCATTTTTAAATAAAATTTGATTACTTTGATGGCACATCTGCGTCTGCATAATTTCCCGCGTATATATTACGGCGCTATGCGGCGCGTGATAAACCAAACGCGTTAGTAAAGCATGCGTTAAGTGTGCATTGGATTTGCGCACGCAAAAAGGATGCAAACATTTTTTTAATTTTTTACTTTTTATGAAAAAAATCGTTATCCCGCAGTCGTAAGCAACTGCATCTCAGAGAAAACCCCTTAAAAGATAATCCTTAAAATGCTTGCTCATATATGAAAAGTATCACTTAAATCCACTGCGCATAAAATTTACCAATAAGATACGAATTCTTTGGGTAGAAGTAGGCATGACAGTTTAATAAATCAAACTGGCAGCAATCATACTAAATTTAGACATCATTACTGTAAGATCATTAAAACAATTGACTGCAAATGATCAATCAACTTGCACATCTATCTGTCGTTGCTACCATATAATATCTTTATTAGCTGTGGCTTGCTCAAGTGAAATACGTTGATTGACTTACATATATAATGCTGGTTATAAAATGAAGCCATGTTCTGGGGAGATGGGCGATAAATTTAAACCCCGTCTGCGTAAATACAAATGATTATTTATAAATAAAACAAGCTTGAAGACGTGACAGCAATAACTCTTATTGTTGCTAGAATGTTGAATCCATAAGGCATATTTAAATCAATTTCCAACTACATCAAAATGTTTGAAATATAGGGGCTTATAAGTCATTTGATAAATTTCAGTGAAGCTGTATTGTAAAATAGCCCTTCCCTTTTTCAAAGCATTTTTCATAAGCAAAATAATTTAGTTAAATTGAAAGGAATACTGTTTTCTTTTTAGTTCTAAGCAAAAGCGTACTATTATTTTCCCCTAGTTCTGAACAAAAGCTACAAATACAACGTAGTATTTCCGAATGAATCACCTATGAATGAAAACAATCTTACAACTCATAGTTATATAACAATATTTGTAAATTTATAATTCATCATAAATGAGGCACTAATATGAATCATTAATAAACTTGATAACTAGAAACAAACAAAATCAGTTTTCACTAGCATAGACAATTCAATGGTTGCCTTGCAACCAAATTATTGTGACATGAAATTCTGAAATATGTTGACATTATCTTCATGACAAATCTGCAGAGAATTTGCAACATCAATTGATGCTGAAATAATGGTCAACATCTTCATAGCGACGTGTGTTTGAATTCTGATTAATTAAACCATTACTCACGTGGCCTGTCATTGACCTCGCGGTGTTCAAGGTGAACTCCACTACAACCGCCATGACGATACAACCATAATTAAGAATTCGCTATACATGAACAGAAAGTTGAGGCTTGGGAAAGCCACATAATAATCATTTGGATGTTTAGGTAGGCATAATGATGTCAGAAATAAACCAATGTTGCCCCTTGAAGAAAGAAACATTTAACAGAATTTTGTATTCGATCTTGAAAACTGGTAGTAAAGCTAGGCCTACAGAAGGCCTGGCCTACAGTCATGTTGGTCTCAGTTGTGGTAAATATATCATCTCTTAAGAAAATTCTATTTTGCTTGCTGAACAAGCCAAACTAAAATAAGGTTATTTTGAGTATTTTAAAATAAAAGTCACTCTTCATCCTTTCACAAACCTGGACGAGAAACACAACATTCATTTTACTTGGCCTAATTTAAACGGGAAACAAACTTTACTAAAATTCATTCTAAAAACTCACATCCAATGCAATATATTACAATTGTTTTTCTTTTTTGCAACATTGATCCTAAATGTATTCAACTCTAGAACCCGGGTACCGGTTATCCAGATAAAGACCTCTAGATTGAGGTTAGTAATTATATGTTAAATTGCTCATTAGTCTAATACCCAAATGAAACGCTAATTAATCTCAATTAGTTCATCATGAAAATTAATTAATTAGGCTAACTAATCTATTCTGAATAGATAAAGTACACTTTGTCTGGAGCAATGTTCCCAAAATTTTGCATTACGAATAGTTTGCTCGTTTATGTACACTACACCATTTGTACACCCCTTTCCCGTTTATATTCACTACCCCTTATAAAGTCTTAGCATTAATACAAAAAACAGACAAAAATTGCAACTATATCGAGAATATATATTGTTAATTTAGAGTTTCCTTGTTTCAGCAGTTAAAATAAAAGAATCTGTTTCTCCATGAATAATGCATGAACTCGAACGTGCTAAATTGAATGATAAGGGTTTGAAATTGAATTAAGTTTGATATCAGAATCTATCTTCCAGAAGATTTGCATCTAAGCTTCTATCTGTATGTCATGCCATCAAACTCGAGATATTTTTAACATAATAAATTAAATAAGTAATAAGCAAGCATGTGGAGATATACGCAACAAAACATATTTTTGTAAAAAACACAACAAACATGTTTAGACATTTTGGACATCATGCATAATGTTATTGTGGCAATATATGGCCAGCCAAATTGACTTCATGTTCGACGACTATTAAAAGGAAGATGATTTATTTAAGTTAACAACAATCAAGGAAAAATAAATGTTTGGAGCAAGTAATGGAGATCATCTTGTTGTATTTTTTCGTTATTTGAGTCTGCATATTTACTCAAATGTAATATTGATAGGGATAAATTGTGAAATTGATACATGATATTTACTGATTACTTTATTTATCCCACACACGGGCTCATGATTATTTGAATTCATCCAAAATATCATTTTGTATTAAATAAATCGTATTAGATACTTTAGAATTCCGAAGATTACGAAGCTAACTGCTTTTCATACTATATTTATTACAAATTCAATTTATTTCAAAATTGTCAGTATATTACTATTAGCTCAAGCTACATACAAAACCAAATTCCTGTTGAATTTTGGTCGGTGTTTTAATCGAATCGGGTATGACTCATCGCACTCGACATCCACTCATCGCATACTCATCTTGATGCAGTTTGCAATGCATGGCACAGTACATCAAGGTTTTCATATGCTAATAAATTTCTTTTTGCTACTGTGTAAGCAGAGAATAAATATACCTTGGTGGATGCAAACGTAAGCTTGTTAAACAATCATCATATTAAATAAATAGTTCAAATAATTTACACAATTATTCAGAAACTGAAACGAGAGAGGATTCAGATGTAACAAAGATAAAATTATCCGTACTGTATTTACCTTATTAAATCTGTATTTTTTTAATACTAAAAAATGGACGGGACATGACAGTTCAGCAGCATCTCATTTTAGTAAAAGTCTCATTAGTGTGTATCATGTGATTTGTGACAGAGAAATCTTGCAGTTTCTTTCATTTCTAAATACACAATGTTGCATTATCGACAAAAAAGCATTTTTATCTAATAACTAAACATGATATTTCCCCCCAATATAATTGCCTTATCAGAAAACATAACTAATTATTACTATAAAATCTAGTGGATTTACATGATTTAAATTGCAATAATTTTTTAGCTGATATTATTATACACCTATACGGCTCTCCACATCATTAGATAATTACGCGTGCATCGTTAAAAGATATTTACTAGGTAATAATTCTTCATTATCCACTACGTTATCAATTTGTGACTTGCATTCGTAACGAACAAAAAAAGAGTTTCACCAATATTATACATCAAAAAATGCCTATTTCGACTTTGAATGTCGTTGTCAAGCCAGGAATGAATAGCTGATGGTCAGGGATGCTGTTAAAATTATATGACATTAATGAGATCTAATTTGGATCCATCACTATCCATATGTATTTGTTTTTCCTTTTGAAACAACTGATTTTGACATGTCAAGTAAGTACACCTTAACAAATGTTTTAAATAACGCCTCGGCTTTGGTGTTATTTCTAAAATATGTAATTCGGCGCTCGACAAATTCACTGCATGCATGCCATATTTCAAACAGATGGATGCAAAATTCTATTCATTGGTTTTATTTTCCTTGACGATTTGAAAATCTGAAAAAATAAATATATACAACTTGTGAGATGTGATATCTATACGATACAGATGACAACGCGTTAACTTCGCAGTATGCCTTGTGACTTGCGAGAAAAAGAGAGCTGTTTAAATGTCAAGTTACAAGTTCATGTTTATAACACCTTGAATATAAACATGACACATCCGGACTCATAGTTAGCTTGTCATGTCTCAATACGATTTTGTCAGTTACCCTTGCTTCCTATATTCTTTTAAATGCTGATGCATAACCGACAATTTGTTCAATCATTACAGAATAGGGAAATATGCACATATTAATGCATAACGCTACCACTGGCATTATTTTTTATATTGTATAAGGGGTTTAAAAAACAAAGATTAAAAAAATGATGTGCTTTAGTGAAGTTGATATTGACCATTCGTGCTGATTGGTACCATACTTGCATAACCTAACATCTTATATCCATTGATGCCAACATCAGCGGTTATAAAACAGTTTTATTAAAACTTGATATCTTCAGGGCCTACATGTACCGTTACACCGCCAGAGCTTTTTGCCTTTTCCCGTGAAGGTAACCCAATGTTTTTCATCGCAAAAAGGTGTAGAGGATGACAAATTTAAATATACCCAAAGTTAGCAATGCATGATAGGGGTATTAAAACAGGATATACTTACATCATGTACATGGGTGGTTTTGAGGCAATTTGCCCCGATGAATGACCAGTTGGCCTGATGACATATTAAATGCTTAATTCTTAAACATGTAAGTTGCCTTTAAATAGGTATGCTCTTTCAAAATTGCCGTGCAATTGGTGTCCTTTGGGATGGGTTTCCTTTATTTTTCGCTTTTTTTTTTAAACAAACAAACAATTTGTGGCTTAAATTTGCAACTGACAACCTGTCCGTTCGAATAAAATAACTGTATAAATGGACAAGTTTATATAATGATGGTATAACTTAGCTCCTGCTATGTTAATCAATGTTTTAATTTACTATATATTCCAATGTCGGGTGTATGACAGACAACCACATCTTTATCATTTCAAAAACCAGCTGAGTTGAGGTTGAGATAGAAACGAATGAACTTGAAACTAAAAACTTGAAACATCCGCGGAAAGGAAGACGATCAGAATTTTACATACCAATTCCAAGCTCCCATATCATTATCATGCATACAAAACATAGTCTGTAGCAAGCCAGATTATTTGCATACAGCTGAGTGCTGATGGTGTAACTCAATTTCTCCAATTGATCTCATTGCGGTATTTTACTTGGTCTGTTCATGGGAGGCCTAATTAATATAACATTTATGACTCTCTCTCTCTAAGACACTCATATATTTGAGTCTTGTGGTCGTATACTTGTCTCAGCATAAGGCCAAAAAATGTATTGTGTTGCCCTCCGGGTAAAATTTTTACATGGGTCGGTATTTTTTTAAAATATTTTTAGATGTGAATTGACACATGAAAGCAAAAGGAATATAATTTATACATCTTTATATTTTAACATAATTTATTCTCTAACAATCTTAAGTAACAACTTAGTAACAACAAAAACAACAAAATTCTAATTGTACTTGATATGCCATTTGAAATGGCAGAAAATGAAGTGTCAGTGAAGCGGTATAGCTTGATTTGTCTCGTATATTGTTAACAACCCCTGCCAGCCTCTATTTTTAGTAAATTCGATCAAGATGTTTAGGGTATCTATGCCATGCATAGTATACGCCCAAGAGCACATTGTCCCAGTTACCTACAACGTTCAGCTTCCATTTGGTTTTCTTTTTTAAATTACAAAAAAATGGACAAAAAATATGTTGCTTCTAGTTCTATATTCCACATGATTAAATGATCCATATATAAGATAAGAGAACATCAAAATTAAATTAAAACAATAAACTTGCATTCATAACACTTCCTATAGGATTTATATAAGGGAAACATACTAAGATGTATTTGTTAATTCTATGTACGCAATGTAATATTTTAAATAAGGTTAAATAAACATATCCGTGTATGTTTTGCTATTTTAAATTTTTATTGTATAAAATGCAATGCATAAAATAAGCCAATATGTTTTCAAGGGTCTGTCGAACAAAAATAAAACATCAGGACCTTCCGATCATGCCTGGTTTCCAATGGGATTTTTGTAAAATGTATATGAAACTTAAGACTGTCATGATGAAATATACCTCATCCTAATTTTGTATTTCAGATATATGTTTTATCACTTAAACCTTTAATTACAACCAGTACAAAAATCCAATTGAAATCCAGGCATACATGGAGGTCCAGATATCTTCTGTTGCTCGAACATGTTGAAGTACAAGAACTATTAAAACACAACAAATATATAATCAAGTATTTATATATGATTGAAGATGTCAAATGTCCACTGCAATCATCAAAAGTGGAAAACTAGATTCTGTCCCAGTTTTTCCATGTTGACCATTCCTGGGTTTGTTTACCAGACCGGAAGTGTACTCTGATTAGCCTAATTATCGAGGCCACTAATTAGCTTACTTTGGCATTGTTAATTAACAAACGGTCATGACCAAGGCAGATCTGTTAAATACTAAGACGGGGAGTTCTGGGTATTTCATATAATCTGACTAACAATGCTTGCCCGTGGTCAATTTGGACAATATCAATAGTGTGTTTCTTTCAAACTGTTTTTTAATACATGTATTTTTTCTTGGAAAACATTGGGGCTGTTAATTGTACTGACAACAAGGGTAAATTTCTATCAGAAGGAACTTACAGGTCTAGGCAAATTTCACACATTTGAAGACATGATAAATAGCCCTATATATAAACATCTCATATTATATCTCATATTAATGAGGCTTATAACACCGATAATTTCTCTGATAATGATTATTTCTTGAACATAATGACTGACATTGACTGTTAATGATTTTGATAGTTTAAAAGTAGTGTCTAATTTTGATATTTCTGCTTTTAATATTCATTGTAATACTGTATTATTGTTGCAGTAATATGTGTGCTATTGTTTCATTGATCATACCTATATGTTGGGTGTATATCAATAAATTTGGCCTTTTGGTCATACTAAACTGTAAACTGTAAACACATGCATCATTCTTAATCGTCTGCGAGACATGCAAGAATAAAACATACAGTTTATCTTCTGTTCTTTTCTAGTATTTAACTTTATCATTTTTTATTGAGTTTTTAGATTATTTGAGATCCTGGTATTAGTTCTCTTAGTCTTAATATATATAAAACCCTGCACATTGCTATATTTTATATAGCAATGTGTAGGGCTACATATATATTAAGAGGGCTATAAATACCAGGATCTCAAAACGCTCAAAGAAAATCAAGCGTTGAATAAATTTGCACTTGGTTCTCACAGAATTTTATGCATTTGATCAAACTTTAAAGATATGCTCCTCTTCAGCAGGTATAATAAGATAAGACAATAACATAATCTTTAGATACCAAAAAATTTGGTTGTAGTTTTGTTAGTAAAAAAATGAACGTCACATCTGTCAACGTGAACTGTTTAGAGATAGTTATTCGTATTTGAGAAATTAATTAGTGGTTATAACTTGTAGTAATCCGTAATTATGTGAAATGGCAATTTTGGTAAGCATTTGTTAATTATAATAATTATGCCTAATTAACATGATTAGTTAATGAAATGATCGATGATGTTTAGATGTCCATGGTAACGACTCTAATGGAGAAATTAATAGGAAAAATCGTGTCTATATTGTATAAACAGATGAATATAAGTTACAATATAACTAAAAACAGGATGTTTGGCAAAATGTGCATCATTTTATCCAGGGATTTTATATGTCCACAAAGAAAAACTTAAAAAACAAAATAAAATAAAAATAACAACTTTGAATGTTGATTGTATGATAAAATATTCTATGGTAAATATGAAGAGAAAGAATTTTATACTAAAAATATGGTACTGACAATCCCGGGCAATCATAGTGGAAACATGAGCTTAAGCATTAAAAGGAATCATACATGTACGTATATGAAACAGTTATAGAAAGCAATATGATTATCATATTTCCAGAAACGTGAACATTACCATAAATTATGTGTTTGATATGCTGTTTTATGGACATGAGTTAAAATATGACGTCTTTACCTCTTAAGGATTTCTTTCAAGCTGATCTGATCAATTGACTTTGTTGACTGATAACATGACACATTTCACAGGTAATAACAATTAAATTTATTAATGCATTCACTGAAATACGATATCTATCGTATTTCAATCAATGGTAATAATAGACAGTTAAGCGTGGTTTTAAAAATCAAATGTTCTTATTGATATCAAATTGACATTACTGATCTGTCTGTCCAAAGTAACATTGATTTTAACACTCTATAATTGGAAAACGCTGTTCACTGCCTATCAAATCAATTTAGTACTTTAACTGTATCTCCTCTATATACCAATCAAATCAACAGAAGACATGAAGAGATAAATAAAACTGATGTTGGATGAAACAGATTAAAAAGCAGTCCTGTTAAAAAGTGAACATTCACTCACTATCAAGTTTGGCATTTACTTTATAGAAACAAATAAGCCAAGAACCACAGTTAATTAAGGATAAAATAGAATAGATCTACCTTGCTTTTTTCTTCTATCATTTAAACAATGTGTCTAATTCGACAAAGTACTACTTAGTAGTTCATTTTGAAGACATTAGACATGACTTGTCAGTCACTATAGTACAATGTACCACCATCTTTAGACTGAACTACTACAATGTACATGTAAGATGATCAGTAAACTTATTGACCTCAAATTGACCGAACACTGAGCCAATATTGTTTTGAATAACACGTGCAGATTTGCAATGATGGAAACCAGACATACACCAATATGGAAAGGTTAATATGTTTTAGCTGTATTTCACCTGTATAACACATTAGTATGTACCGATCGCGATCGGTTGGTTGCAGTGTATTTGAATTTTACATACATGAAAATGTATACATTAATGTCAAGTTACATATGTGTGTTAATTTATGTATAAAACAACTAGCTACTCTATCTAAACTATGGTAATTAGAAATAAGCAACATCACGACTTACCAGGATCATAAACAATAGAATATGTTCCAACACAAAAAGCTAAAATACAGAGACCCAACGAGGTAGCGGCGGTAGAAACCCTCATTTTGACGATTCTTTTTTCTGTGTTTAATACCAAGCTCTCTAACTACTAATAAGCAGGCGTGAAAATACTATCGTGGTAAGCTCAAATGTCAATCTCTGTTCTTTATATTCAAACAAAAGAACTCTCACATACACTTTTATGTGATACGATATATACACAAAACATTAACGACGAAATAGAGACGCTCCAGCTCAATCAAAATGCAATTGATTGGCACTGATTTTGTCATGAAATTCGTCCATTATTGAAAGCAAATTCGGGGAGATAATTTGTTCCAAAGAAAAGAAACCAAACGGCTTGACATTGACATGGATCAGGTCGCCCTGGGGCACGCAGATGAAGAGTTAGTTGCTCTCTGTTATTCACCGCTTGCTGCTACTGCTGCAGTTTTCTCGGACGTGTGTTATGCATACACTCTTCCAACGAAAAAAACCATCGATATCAAGCAGATTTTCACGTCGGACATTATCTTTAGCATTATAAAAAATCCAAGATTCCAATTATAAGTATTCGAAATATTCCACTCGTGAAGTTTTGTTGATAAATGTAAGTAAAAAGCGAAAATTAAACGCTAGAATATAATAATTCTAGTACACTATATTCACAGGAACGTCCTTGGTACATAAATTAACGTACACTTTGCACTTGTAGTAAAAATTTGACCGCAGCTGTACAGTCAGAGATCGATTCAGTGTTTCTAGATAGTGTTTTATCACATAAACGCTGTCAAAAAACAACCGATCTGTTACGCACACACATTTGCCCAAATTAATTTATTATGTATGTTGTTTTAGAAATTGTTTTTCCACAATATCACTAATTCCTAGTTCAGAAATTCAACAATAATTATTGAAAGGGGAAAATACGGCCTCCTCGAACCATAATAATCAGATGTTCTGGATAACAATTCTCAGTACTTTTGACCTATTTACTGACCTGCACTAACTATATTTACATTGTATACAAGGTGTAATAGCAATGCATCAAGGCGCGAAAATACTCATTAAAGTGATAACAAACTATTGTATATTGAAGATAAGGAGCTTGCAAGGCTACCGAAAATGTAAACAAACTACATTATAACTATTAAAGTCTATAGACTACAGTCTAGCTGACATTTAAAGAAACAAAAATAGTATGAAGAAAACAATTTAATAGTCTTAAGAACGAATTCTAAAGTAATAATTTCTATTTTACATAAAATTATGAAAAAAGTCTTAAAAAAACCATCATATTATCATTAACTATGAGGAGCTTATCACTGCATGCTATCCGTGAACCTGCTGAAGAGCTAGGAATTTGCGAAAACTTGTTTCGATGATGTAGAAAATTTGTAAATGTTAGGCTGACTGCCGTTTGCATGATACATTTTACTTGTCTGGTGGTCACGGTAATTTCATAAAATATATTCTAGACAAGCAATCACAAGTTGTTAATCAAAGCAAAAGGTAGTCCATCTAGATGGACCTCACAAGCGAGCGCGAGGTCCATCTGGTTGGACTAAGCAAAAGGCTGTGAAGAATTTGGTGAATAGGATATCTTGTCTAGCCTTTACCCCTCGTAGGTTCCTTGTACTTTTTCATCAATTGTTGTTGTTGTTGGTTTTTTTAATCAATTTGACATATCGTGTACATTTTCAACATATTTCAGGATGTAAGGCTAATGTAAGAAAAAAATGCAGAGATATAAATGATATAGGCCGGGGATATAGGTACATACAGGACTTTGAATGTTATCATTTACAAAATGACAAATATGCCAAGAAAAACATTGTAAACGCATTACATATTCAAATCGTGAAGTTTATAAAGCTCATTAAACATAAGTGACTTTACTTTTCACATAAGCCATTCACAACCCTTGTTGAATTATCATTGACAACTTGTATGATCCTGTCGGGACCCTAATCCTATACCTAAATCGACTGGTTTAGTGCAACCGCCATGCAGACTGAGTGGTGGCAACTGGCAACTATCTTTGTTAAACTTCCTCTCAGATGTTGAATGCTGCACTTTGTAATGTCCCTTTGGCCTTCATGCACTGCATCAATGATTCCTGGTGGTAGTATGGTATTTCAATGCTTCCATATGACAAAATGTTTGAACAGAGAATAAGTACATCTGGTACAGCCAGTTCTAAAATTACCTCCATTTACCCAGGTCATTATCATCCTTCGACTTCCGTCGAGATACATGACACACATCTTTGCCAATTATATTTATTACACATTGCACTTCCAAGTTCATTGAAGTTCAAGCCAGTATCTTAACATATGGTATCAGGGTACGTTAAAAGTCTACAGCCTCTGTTTGGACATGGCAATCTCCAAAGAAGGATGTCCGATATGATTTGGTCCTTGGCTCGAAAGCAGTGACCAGCAATCTGGGCTCTCCTCTGTGCCACGGTTGTAGAGATAGGGTATATCACCATAAATCTGATGCTTAGTTGGATGTCGTTTCCAGGACATATTTTGGACACGCATAATTTAGTAGCTTGGTGTAGGTGCCATTTAAGCGGTCTTGAAGCTCTTTCTTCAAAGTCCATGTTTCTGCGCCGTACAGTAAGATTCTTTCAACACAGGCCCTGAAGAATTCAATTTTGGTTGCCCTGGTAATATCAGACTTCCATATGACATCAAGCTTGTTACAGGCGATCCATGCTTGTCCCTTTCTTGTCAAGAAGTCCTTTTTGCTATCAAGTACATATGACCCAAGATATTT
>JXSR01S029589.1:10613-23018 GCA_000969725.1 Ophiothrix spiculata
AATCTTGTAGGCATATAGTGTGACCAACAAAAAGGTGAATTAGGGTTGTTTTTGATTATTGAAGGGTGAATCAGGTGACATCGTTTAGAGTATAAAAACAGCCATTTTCAAGAAATAAGGTAATTTTTCAAACCTTAGTGTGAAAATGGTATTGTGAATAGGGGAAAGGGGTATATTTTGGCTTCAGGAAAAAAATGTAGGGGTGATTTGAAAAACTTTGGTCACACTATGCCCACAACATCATACTTGACTGGAGTGGACAGGATGCAAGTACTCTGAACAAGTCCACTTTTAAAGGTTACTACCATAATTATTTTTATAAGCAAATTAAAAATTAAAGCATATATAAATTCATGACAAATATTACTTGCAAAATCACAAATCGGTCTCAATATTTCAGAAAAACATACTAATAGAATAATTCAATATCAAAAGCAATTTCATCTCCATAAAATGATAATATTATAAAAATTCAAAATAGGCCAAGAATCAACATTTTGGGGTACAATCTTTTGCCACCCCCTCCCACTTTTAAAATAAAAATAATTAATTTTTGAGATTATTTTGCCTACAATAATTTACTAGATGTCATTAACATCTCTGATCAGCTCAGCTGATATCTTTCTATAAGTAACAGTATTCTCAAGTCTCCTATATTAAAAATGCTATTTTTTCAAAATTGTGAAAATAAGTACCAACATTTAATTCATTAAATGTTGACATAGAGAGAGCCTCCACATGAAAAAAGAGAAAATAAAATAAGATTGTTTTGTGGTATATAGTATTTCAGAGAATATATTAATTATAATCATCAACATTTTATTAACTGAATTTAAAAAGCTGACACTGTATTTAATTAAAATTGGCAAGCTTCTGCTTGATTATCTTGTAGGTACTGAATTTCTCTTTTTAAATATTTTTATGGTTGAAGATTTAGACACGCGTACAAGGGTTACTAGGTCCACATGATGTTTATAAACAAATCTTACCTCGATACACACAAGCAAACTATTCCATAAGTACAATTTCCAAAAATACAAGTCGCTACTAATCATTCATCGCTCATTTTTAAGTCCTGATTTCCACCATGTAAATATAACACTGTCATTACCAGTGCTACGAAATCAATAATTGGCGGACAATCAATATCGATTTTTAAAAACAAGGTTCCTGCATCATGTACTGGGTACATGTGTACATAATAACATCTGTCTGTTATCCTGCTGAATTCAACTGACTAGCGCGGATAGCCGGCCGGCCGGCTGCTTAGCTAGCCTATTCCATTCATCTCCAATGAGTTCATGTGATGGCAGTAGCCATGCTATTTTACTACAACTCATGCACACCCCCACACTTATTGCTAACATATGTAGTCTCTGCCAACACCATGCCACACTACTGCTAGTCTCCATCAATAACATCTATCTTGATCTCTTCATATGTAACTCTTCTTTGACCTTTCATTAATAGTCAGACCTTAAATGCCAAGCACAATTATACAGGAAACATCAGCATCTAGCGCTAGCATACTGCTTGCAAATTTTCTCCCTCAATTATTCATGGTCTTTTAATGTTCATACAAATTGTCTTACTGATGGACTTACTGTAAGAGACAGTTTGACATCGCCAAGAAAGCACTTGCTTTTCCAAAATAAAATCTATCCATCCAAAACAGTGATGTTTGAAATTGATATATGAAATACAATATCTCGATAATTCAAAGTATGCTCTAACTTCTAATGTAAACAAAAACAAATGCTATCTTAGGAAGAAAATTAGCATATATGAAAATTACATCCAATAACAAGGCCTAACACTAAGCAAATAAAATACACATTTTCACAAACAATGTTCTTATATAAGTATTACTTGCCAGAAAAAATATAAACTTGTGAATAATTAAGTGAAGAGTAAATAATCAAGATTTTATGATCCCTTCAAATACAACGACTTACTGAAGGACGAAAAATAGCATAATGTTTTAAAAGTGACAGATCTGAAAATGGCTTGAAAAATCTGCATTCAAATAATGTTATCACTCACAGCCCTGTAAATTGATGGTATTAAATAACTAGCTATGATTTGACTTGGATATGACAACTTATTTAAATAAAGGAAAGACATGAAAGGAATAAAAATTAGTTAAAATATTATCAAAAGTTCACAAAATGAAAATATTATCAAAACCGACCATTTTAAGCAGTGTTTCTAGCCTCCTAATTTTGTGTGTTCCAAAATGTATGCTTGTGGATCCAAACATTGATTCAGGCGGCAAAGGACACAATTTACTAGTAGATTTAGGGACGAGGGATTATTATTCTTTAAAGTACATGTTTAGATATTTAAACATGCGCTCACTATGAATAATCTGGTAGATGCAAAAAAGTGTCCGTTTTGAGAATTCATTGATTTATTACTAGGAACACGGCCACTGAATTACTACTTTGCCAATGACAGTTTAAAGGAGCCCTGTCCGATTGGGTCAGCATTTTTCAAACTCTGAGATTTTGTTTAAAATATTCCTCATATTTTTCTCATTACCCAAGTGAAATTTTACGGCTGAAGCATGTCGCATTTCGTAGATATAAGTGAAAATGAGTTAAATAATGGTAACCATAAAATTATTTACAAAGTAAAGTATAGGCAAGTGGAAAATACAAAATTGCTCATAAAGTCAAAACGGTTGTTCCGATTTCACTGAAATTTGAAACATAAAAATGGTGATCTTTCAGCAGGAATGGTTTTAGATACAATTTTGTTAACCTTAACTCCCACGTGTTTAAAAACTATCCGAATACGTATTACAAAAATTTCCTGTTTCCTCTAGGATTCGAATCCCTGACCTTTCGCATCTGGATCACATGTCCGCTTATGGCATGCCAGCAAGTATGGTCTACCATGGCAACACTTTGGTGACCATTTGTACTCCCTGTTTATGACATTTGGACTTGGGACAAATTTCTTGATTTTTATTTATTTAATTTTGTTGCACTGAGGCGGATTATGGTGAATTTCTTAAAAATTAGTTTGGGCTAGATTTGGACTAATTAATAAAGGTAGAAAAAAACTCCTTGGAACTTGTGATTTAGATGACTTATAATTATTTTTGAAGATTGTTGGTAATAAACTTTATTTCCCGGCAAGTTTTTAAAAAATGGGGGGAAAGGATTTTTGACTAGCCTCTTAAAAGCAAGTGTTCATTAAATAAACCTGATGCCAAATTTGATCTGAAATACCTTTTCCGAAATGTGTACTTATATATGTTTTACTTCCTTAGTTTTCAAGTTATACTTGTAGATGTTTTACTATCTTAGTTTTCAAATTATGATAAAAAAAACATTTTTAATGAAATTGCAAGACTCTGTCCTAAATTTAAAGTGTAAGGATAGATTGTAAAATATAGATAACACAAAACGCAGAATTATTTGGACACATTTTAATATCATCATGGAAAATAAACAACAGAAAAACAATGAGTGAATTTAATCGAGCAAAAATTTAATTGGGAGGAAAAAAAAGAAAGAATCCTTCATATATGCACAACAATATAGAACATGTAATTTTGGTATTACATGGATGCAGCCGGATAGCAACATTCCCTGGCTGTACGTATCCCCATCTGCTAGTAATACATTGGCAGTCTGATAATCGCTCAGTGCATGTTAGCACCAGTCAGGTATGGCCCGTTTCCAAGAAAGTCATTGTCGTTTCCACTTAGCAGAGGTTATGTGGAGATGTCATATACATTAGGTTTGATTAAACCTACTATGTATCTTGAATGCCCAAATCTAACACAATTTTCAGAGAATTTGGATTAAAACAGTGGGAACACAGGATGAACGTTGAGTATTTGTAAAGCTGCAATGGGTTTGTGACTCTTTTTTATATGCAATAAATTCAGAGCTACCTAGATCCTTTGTTCACCAGCATAGATCAAAATCTTTATCTTTCGAAAAATCCATATCTGAACTTAGAACTTATAAATATTTTTGAAAACCAAGAGAACAGGGTGTTTTTTTAATATTTAAATTTCATGGGTAATTTTGATGTGAAATCTCACCACATGTAATTTTGTATGCAATCAATATTTTTGAGGGGGGAGGGGTTATATTTGATTGTACCAATGTTTAATTTGAATGTGAACAAAGTGGTTGTTTGGAATAGCACCGAGGTCTGAAATCTCTGGGTCAAAAAAAAAATGGTTCTATCTCAACTATCAGCTACTTTTATTACTTTTGACCCATCTGTTGATTTTCAAACAAATCTATCCTAAAATCAAAATGTCTAAATTTTATCATTATTCCCCCCACACACACACAATTCATGATCCACTTTTCATCTTCAAGGGCACCTGTATCTACATGGTTTTTTTTTAGCTAGAAAGAACTGTTCTGTTAAATGTGCTTGCATTTTTGAAAAAAAGTGAGAAAATATTACGACATGGTCCGGGGGAGGGGGGGTACTAAAGTTTGGTTTTGGTAGGGGTGTGCCGCTGGGAATTTGAAGTACCACCCATGCATATACCAATTTTCAAGAAAAAGGGACCCATCCATATACCAAATTCCCCAAATTTTAAGTCGAAAGTTATGCAAAAATTGAAATTGTCTCCGAAAATTTACTCTAATTTGATGCAAATTTCTTGATTTTGTTTGAAATTTAGAAAAAAAATCAAAAAATTGCACCATTTTGGCGAAAATTTTGAAAAATAGACCCATCAAAATACCACATTTTGCAAAGAAAAAGGACCCATTGGTATATCAGACAGCCTGATTTTGCTACCCAAGTTTGAGGCACATCCCCGTGATCACTTTTGTACTAAGTACTCCCCCCCCCTGGGATTTTTAAACTGCTGAAAAGCTTCTTACTTGGAAACGAATGGCCAGAATCAAATCAGGCAAAATTGTCAGCATAAAATAATGTTGTATTCTTATTTAGCTAGGAAGGAGGCGAGTGTTTCATTACATCAGAATCACGAATTGCATCTGTAAATATGCTACTGGTACCCTTGGTTTAAAAAGCATGATTCAAATTCATTTATTTTTTGTTTTATTGAACTTGAAGTCTATAATTCCAAGGATCAATTTTGTTTACACTTTGACTAAAATTCAATTAATAAATAAAAAATAGATATAATAAATAAATAAAAATAAATAAAATAAAAATAAATAAACAAACAAATAAGTACATAAATAAACAAACACACAAATTAAATAAACAAAAATAAATAAATAAATAAATAGATAAATATTCTAGAGACAGCACACTTCACTTTAAATAACTTGAATATAAAAATAACCTCCATCTTAACTTCAAATCATCTGGGAAAATAACTCGCTCTCACAATCATAACACATATCAATTATGGTTATTGTTGCACAGCATTAAATTGCGATAAAAAAAAATACCGGACCAAATGTTATAAACAAAAAATCAACACATTTGAGGCATGAAAATAATTATCTTTTTCTCTGAAGCAGCAAGACAAGAATATAATATTGGCTGTTTTCTAACAACCTTGTGCTCCTAACATTCACACTTACACAGTGGCATGCATCCTCCACCCACGGAAGCTGTACACAGATAGTGAGTGGGTTGCAAATGGGATCTCTACCTAGCAACAGCCATGCACAGCTAAATAGTGGGTTCTAGCAACCTATGAATATATTACATCTTATTTACTTGGTTGTCGTTGGGTTCCTTTCATCGCTGATGAGATAGTGAAGAGATGTGGCTTTCACAAAATTTGATATTATGTCGGATTGGTTTTAATGTCTCATTTATTTAATCAAAATATGCTACAAAAGGCGAGCATTGGATTGAGAATTGTAACATGCAAAATGAAAATAATCTCATATCATGTCTAAGTAAATATATAAAAAATGAAAAAATATATTTTTAATTCATCAAGGATGTGTATATCAGTATATTGGAAAAAATGATATATTACAAAGAAGCTAAAATGTGCATATCTTGACAACCGTATGTCCAATTTTCTTCAAACAAAAACAATATTTTGCTCAGCGTATTAAGCTTCACTTGTTCAAATGTAATCATTCATTCATTCATTTTTCATTCATTCAATTTTATTTCCACAACAAATGCATAAAAAATATCAAAATCAAACAAAAGATAAATGTAAAATACAACAAAAACAATGAAACATGAAAAATGCAGTTATGGGGGATAATACGAGAAGGCCAATAAGGCCCGTAAAGTGTATTACCCCTAAAAATCATGTGACTCTAGCTTCAGTTTCTCTTTTCCATAAATATCCTATTGAACCACCTTAAAAGTCCAAAGTTACAATTTATGTTGTATCCCTGCTGGTGACATCATTATTGTGACACATCTTCCTAAAATTATGAAAAAACTATATAATCAGCCAATAGAGTTATCTTAAAACATTTGCTATCTCAAACACTTTATTGTAAATGACTTAATGTTCAGTTCAGTTCATTTTATTAACATAAATCTGACATACAGATATAGTTAAAATGACACACACAATACAAGTACATTTGTAGTAAAAAATAAAACAAAACAAGAGAATAATATAATTTAATACAATAAAGCACACATTAAATATCCACATGGACTCTCAAGTCAAAAGCGGATTTAACAAATTTGATAACTGGTACAAGGCTATCATAATCTTGGAAACTCATCAGAAAATTAAAAAGTTCACTATCATTCAAACTATCAATGCTATAAATTTCAGAAACTGCTTGTAACATAAGAACACGAATATCATTATAGAATGGACATTTTATCATGAAATGAAATTCATCTTCTACCTCCACTAATGAACAAAGCGCACAAAAACGTTGGTCAGCAGGAATTTTAGGATGAAAATGGCGCCCCGTTTCAATCATCAGAGAATGAGCACTAACCCGTAATCTCGTAAAAGACGCTCTGCACGAACGTTTAAATAAACGGACATAATTTTCTAAACTTTTTAATGTTAAAAAGTCTGGATCTATCCTTCAGAGATGATGGTTAACAATGACATCATTGTTGCTATAGATACACAATTATTAAGTGACCACACTATAGGTAGTTCCATAATCTTTACCTTTCCACCATCAAAATAATTGTCTTTTCTTGCATAGGATTCACCATATCTGCATATTAGACAATGGGACAGAATACATCCCATCATGTTTAAATTCAAAATAACGTCCAACGTGTGGCCAAAAATTGTAGTCAAAACAACAAAACCTGAGAAATTGCTAACAATGTGAATGATATAATTTGGAGACAACTGCTTCTGTTTTACATGCATGTAATCTTAAAATTTACCATAGATCACTTTCAATATCACATCTTTATGCTGTATTAATGTTGATACAATTTTTTTTTGGGGGGGGGGGCAATTTGTGCCACATTTTGGAACTTTAAAACATCTGAGTAAAACAATTTGAAAACCATTGTTTCTGTTGTGCTGTAACCTCAAAGCTATTTTCCATTAATTATTTTGAATATTTAATATGTGGGTTTTTGTATTAAGGATGTAATTGCAACCAATTTGAGTATATACCATAATCCTGTATCCTGTATCCTGTTTGGGAAATCCCGCCTATTCAATTTCAGGCGCACCGCATTTACTGCGTAGTTATGGCAAATGTTAAAAAGTTCACGAAGATCACATCAAAAGATTTCATCATAATTTGGTGCCCATTTTAAATTTGTAACATGTAAAAGACGTAATGAGCTCAACTGATCTTATTCTGAAATTCCATACAAGTGCCTTTTCTATCGAATGAAAAATGCAATAACTTGACTCAATGGATGGTTCAGGACTCAGCATTTTCATTTACACTGTACAAGGAAAATAAATTGTGTCGCTGACTTTATCATTCTTATTCACTGACTGCCACTTTTTTCTTAATAAAATCATTCTTGAAACTTGAAAAAAAATGAATAGCCATATCAGAAGCTTAAGTTTATCTTAAATGTCATCCATGTATTAACACAAAAGTTCGATGTATGCCAAAACATCTTATGGAAAACAATTACAACAATCTCTTATGATGAAGCCCATACCTTAATTGAACAAATGGATGAAAATGTCAGCCAGATTATTGTGAAGATCATGAATTTTTAGAGTCAGTGGAACAAGACTATTTTTGGCAGTGCCTCAGGTTGTCAATAAAAAATCTGTTAGGTTTGAAGTCAAGAGTAAAATGATTACTTTGTTAATGTCAGCATACTTCAAAATGTCAAATGTTACTACCTTTAGAAGCCAGAAGATGGGGTTTGTTCTTGCACATCATGGTATATGTGTAAAGAGAGTCAATTTGACAGATATTGGTATAGGGATTCATACAATGAATGTAATATGCATGGTCTATCTAATCAGATCTACTTTAAATATTAAGATATAAAAATAAACAGAGCAAACTTCTTAAATGGCAATTTATTTTCCCCTCTTCTTCAAATCAGAATGTTTTAATGTTTATTCTGTTGTCATAAGAAAATAGTCAAAATCATAAACTATAATACCCAAGTCATATATACTTATATAGTTTAACTATCATCAGAAAAACTCACAGGACTTAAGTCCTAACAGCTCCTCATATTACACTTTGGTAAATAAGGCAATTGTCTATATCAGAACAGAATACAAATTTTTGTATCAAATGTATATGGGTTTTTTTTTCAACTGGGAGTGACACCAAGTTGGTCATGCGATTTGTTATGCATAATCACTTGATTCCCCCCCCCCCTTGAGGGTGAGCGAGCGTCAGAACCCCTAGCCAAACCAGTAATTTATTATTTATTATTTTGACATTTTTATTTCTTTATTTCAAAATTACTTTCCTGTATTCAATTGATAGAAAACATTTTTTATGTACTTACAGTGGAGTTTGATATCGAACTCCAAACGGTTTTATGTTTTAAAAAATAGTAGTATGTAATATGAAATAAAATCAGTTTGAATTTTGTGTTAACAGGTTATTTGTGATAACAAACGGCAGTAAATCATTTATTTATTTATAACATACGGCGGGAAGCCAAGCTTATCCCAACAGTGCATATGCATAAATTCCAGGGACACCACCATAGTGTAAAAGATAGAATAATGGAAAGAATTCTCGATTTTAAATGTAGAAGGAGACCGAAGTGCTCAGAGAAAACCTACAAGGATGAGTGATGGATCAATGATCAAATCACATATATACAACGTAGGTCCGACCGGGAATCGAACCAAGGCCGCAGTGGCGAACGCAAGGGAAGAAATGCTGTGCCAACATGTCCCTCCAAAACCGCCTGAATTTTGACGAACTTGTGGCAATGTATCAAAATAAAATAAAGGACAGAATAGAAAATGATTACAACCTGTCATTAATATAGCTTGTATCAAGCTCAGAGTTCATTTAAATACCAATACAGGTATTTGCTATAGAAGCCTGAATTATTTCTAAACCACTAGTCCTGTATTTATGACTTGACTTTGCACTTTGATATTAAGCAGTTGGAAAGAACTGTGCATGACAATACAGAAGGAGGTATATGAATAATGAAAGACACACAATGTTGTTGCATACCAATAAGTATTGGGCCCCATTTATTCCAGCAAAATGGCCCCATAAACTCATCCCTACACCCAGTAGTGCACAGTGATATTTGTATTGAAACCTTGAGTGCCAGATGAAGCCTGCTGCAGAGTATGACTGAGTGGGCGGGATGAATGAAGAGGATGTAATTTCCTGATCAAGCCAGCTCAATTCTCTTACAACTCATCTTCCAACACCCACCCTTCTCTGTGGTTTTATATCCGGTGTTTGCTAGGTTAACCCCATCATTATCAAATTTGCATCCCATAACCAAAATTAAAGAGGTACTTGACAATATTTCCCAGCAATATTTAATGTCCTTTTTGGAAACACATTTAAACAAAGACACTTAAAAAAGATGTTTCATCCCATAAAGAACCAGATACATTTCACTACATCATAATTTATTTCCTCTTTCTCTCTACCCTCAACAAAATTGAGATGGGTGCTCTAAAATAACACAAGACAGTATTAAGAGGTAAATTTCAACATTTATGTTATTGTGATTTGGTAGTCAATATAAAATCAATGAATGACAGGATAAAGAGGTCCAATGACCTACTTTCAAAACATTGTGAGGAAACTTTTAGATTTTGGGTAGATTTAGGTTTTAAGTAACGACTGCAAAGCCGAATTGCAAAATATAGAGAGCTCAACAAATTTGTAAATTGTATACATGTTTTGGTCCAGAACTGATCTGGAATGATCCGGCTGCTTTGGTTTTCTTCGCATTAGCTGCCTTTCTTGGATCGTTATTAATTGGGTTATTCTGGCGTGGTTGTCCTGGGTTTTGGTTCTTCCATCCCATGCGTATAAGGAAAATAAAAAAAGTCTGATTAAAAAAACCTCTTATTTTTAATTTGATTTAAAAACATTTTAATAGCCCTTAAAAGTAAAAAAAAAAAGCAACCATGTTTCGGTAGCTTAAGCAGTATCCCAATCCCAACACTTCTTTCCGCTCATTTTGCCAGAGCACCACACATATAATGTTTGGTTTGTGTGGGCTGTACACTGGGGAATGAATGACATATCTCATTTAGCATGAAAGTGTTGTCCGATTTAACAGGCTTTGAAAAAACAAATAAAAAATGACTTTTAATAATCTTGACAACAGGACATTTGATGAAAGGCTCAATAACATAAAATAACCACAGCCTTTACTATTTTGAATTTTGCACAGCATGCTGGGTAATTTGACCTTTCTACAAATTTCAGGTTACACTCAAACTAATCATTGTAATAATTGGTATTTTTCACTAAGAATTTAAATTCATGGATACTAAAATAAAAATCAGCAATACTGTAGAAATGGCAAGCTTTTGTTTGCAGGTTATGCATAATAATAATAATATGCACACTTTTATACAGCACTTAATAATCTAAAAAAGATCTCAAAGCTCAGCTGCCTATTATTATCGCTGCCATCAGCAAACCGTAATAGTCCCCGTAACAGCTCCAAAAAAACGCCCGGGTCGACAAGGCAGGTGTGATAAAGTGATTTGCCCAGGTTCACTCATGGTTTTCTCAGTACCTGTAATAGTGCCTGACATATCAAAATGATCTTCAGATATATCCATCCAGATAAATGACTAGTTTTAAAAGGGGCATATTTTAGAACTTTATATAACTGATTGCTGAAGACACTTTTCCTCGTATCTAATCTAACTTGTGACTATGAACAGTGATTGTAAATTCCAAATGATGATAATCATGATAAAAAGCAGTCAGTAAAAGATTCTCAATCTGAGCTGTGACAGTTTAAGCAACAGGAGGAAGACCAATGAACCCAGAGAAAAGGAGTATGGAGTGAAAACCAAATGCACATACAGCATTAGGCCTGCAATCTTGGCCAAACTTGGCCAAGATGGCTCGATAGCCGCATTCTCAGTCAAATTATCACTCAGTTGCCGGATTATGGTTTGAGTCGTATTATAGCATCCATTATTTCCGGGTTTTCACCAAGCCCCCTTCACCCCAATTTTGATGGCCTACTCTACCTAATTTTTTCATCAAAATGAATGCAAAGGATGTAAAAGATATTACCCAAATGCCTGGGGTGGGTTGCTTTTGCATTTTTATGTAGTGGGAAAAAACCTTAGGGACAATCCCCCCCCCCCCCCATCGGAGGACAAGGGTTAAGAACGTTGTGTGCGCATATTTTCTTTGCTTGGGTTCTTCGCAACATTGGATGATGGGAAAGGAAAGTCCTGGGACGGAGGGTTGACAAACTGATATCCTGGTCACATAAACCTTGTGGCGAGGTTACAAAGTGTTTACAGCATCATACTGGGTAGAAGTTCAGCAGACTCCGATCGGACACCGGCTGGTGATCGGCCAGTGACTGGCCCGTGTCTGTGCAGAGACCGGGCGGTGTCTGTGAGCCATAGAGAACCCAGAACCATGCCGCAAGAATTTATATTTGGTATAAAACCCTTGCGGCTTGTATACGATGTATTCAGTTATGGTCCAATAACAACCGGCGGTTGACCAGTGACCAACCGGGCAACTAAAGCATTCACTAGTGTCATACCGATGTTGTGGCGTGTCCACAGCATCAGTTCTCACAAACTTTGAACCCTCACTCTATTGTTCTCATATCTATATCATTGTCATTAAAGTGTCTCTAGTATTTTTGGCCAACATTGTGAATTGAACCATGGACCAATTGATGCAAAGTAAGGGAAGTACCGCTGAATGGAACCCGCTTCCCAAAATTACATCATGGCTCTAACAAAATATTAACTTATGTGCCTCCTCAACTTAATTTTAATTTGATAAATTATATAATATGTGTACCGCCGCGGCAAAAGGGTCCAGTTGTCGGCTCGTACACGTTGCTCCTTGTTGC
>JXSR01S029591.1:32051-56248 GCA_000969725.1 Ophiothrix spiculata
CCCCGATATTTTTATAGTGATGCCAAAAATTCCTAACAATCATGTACGGTTTTGTGAACCACTGTGAGTGGCTTTCCGGAGTAAAAGAGTTAAGAATCTTATAATCCCACCGCTGCCACCAAATTGTATGACTGAATGTTCATCCAGTGCCACTGATCTCTAAACAAAAGACATAAATGAAGTATGCTCACTCATGTCGGTGACATTATTAAACTTACACCTGACCGATTGTATTTTAAAGCATCATGGACTTCCTGTTAATGACCTATCAGCTATCACCATTTCTTAAGGTGTTATGTGCCCTCTTCTGGAGTGTGCAGTGCCAGCATGCATGGCACTCGGGCCTCACAGAGTATCAGCATCTTGATAATGGAAATATTTTTATGCAATCTAGTAAATTAAAGAAGCACGCACTCAAAATACTTCCCAACTCCTGCCAGGTGTCTTGTTCACTCGATTATGACTGGTTTGAGTATACTGACTGGCAACCCGTGATGACTGTGATGACGTCATCTTTTCAAAGGTTGGCGTTGGATGAACTGGTTGTAGATTCTGCTCAGTTTATATGACCCCTCAGATCATTCCTGTTTTTAATGCATAGATCTGTGCCCCTGCTCTTATCCAAATGGATTTAGCATCTTGCTTTAGAACATATCAAGAAGAGGGCATCATTGTAGGCCAATTAGGCCTAAAAGAATTGGCATAACCCGACCGACCCTACTTTCACCACCGACCCTAAATATTTTTTTGAGCATGGTAAAAACCCTCCAAATTCCTAATTTAATGGAAATCAATTCATGGGGGCCCGAACTATGGCTTACAGGACATTCACAATGACAAATAAAAGATGTGTTACAGAAAAAGTGAAGATGTTTTTGTATATGTGTCGTATATTTTGTGTTCTTGTATGTGAAACATAGACTTAAAAAACATAGACTTGAAAAAGAATCTGACCTACCTACCCTATTTTTTTTTTATGTTACGCCAATCAAGCAATTATTTTTTTTGGCTTTACACCAGTGACCAACTACCAAGATGCACTTAATACATACATGTGAGCTCCAGGATCTTATAGACAGCATCATGATCAAATATGTCTCACAGTTTGCTTAATCTGTGTACAGGTCAAATGACTAAAAGAAATTGGTTGCTAAAATTACGCAGCACTTAGCAGGTTAACATTCCTTTATCAACGGAATAATGACTAGATGAAACAAAGGTTTGCACCCAACAATATATGAACAGAATCTCATTCCATGAATGGTTAAACTTTGGAACTAAGACTACCAATTTGTTGCTACATGTAGTAGATGACTGATTGGTTTAATTAGATTGGTGATTGATATATTTTTTTCCCAACTCGTCCGGGATGGGGACTATAAAATGAGCTCCATGTGTCTGTGATGAAAATGTTAACCCAAATGTTAACCTACATTTTCTCAGAGACTGAGGGTCGCACATTCCTTTAAAAACTTGGTGGGTGGGTGCCCATTGACCATCCAAAGACCGAGTTTGTATTGGTTAGTGAATCGATGGTCATCAGGGATCATCAGGGGTCATTAAAAGTCAAAGGAGGTCAAATGGGGTAAACCTTGGTGTACGGACATGAAACTTGGGAGGGCGAGTCGATTGTTGATGCCAAAATGTTTTGAGGTCACTTCAAGGTCATCAGGGGTCATTCACAAGAGTTCAAATGGGGTAAAACTTTGGCCACATATTTTGCACATCGCATAAACCCAAGTTCTACTTGTTTACTTTTAATATTTTACCTTGAATTGTTTATGTATTTAATACAAATATTGTGTAATTCAGCTTATGCTGCAAAGCAATGTGAGTAAACCTTGAAGTAGAGCAGTGCGTGTCGGATGTGTGCATATATGTTAACATCGCGCTGTGAATTGCAAAGCGCGGCTAAACGCTTTTTGAACTGTCACTGTAAAGTGAAAGTTCCTCGTTTTGGAACTAGTCCTTGTTTTTCTAAAACGAGTAGGGTACTCGTTTTTCTCAAACGAGTAACAAAACAAGTAGCAAAACAAGGCAATTACCTCCTTTTGCTACTTGTTTTGTTCCTCATTTTAGAAAAACGAGTACCCTACTCGTTTTAGAAAAACGAGGACTAGTTCCAAAACGAGGAACTTTCACTTTACAGTGTGTGTTAAAACACGCTATCATTATACTATCTCATACTGGATAGCAATTTAAGAAGTTAAATAACACCCAGTGACTAAGAATATAGGCTATTCAAAGATGTTTAGGGTGTTAATTTTCATGTTTCTTCCTCTCTTTCTGCAGTGAAAAAATGTTAACGTGAAGATTTCTGGATCCAAATGCATCAAAATGCATGAGCTGTTTGCGCTGGTTTTATCCAACCGTGATCTATCTCGTGCCGGTGATCTGTTCGCCATTCCAGACTCGTTGATTGTGAACGATCTCTCTGAAGCGCTCTACTGCATTGAGAAGATCTCATCTAGTGAGGATTATTTGAGGAATGACAATGACCAGGCAGTAGTGGAGATTTGCATCACCAGGGTTACAACGGCTATACGGTGAGTGGAGATAGTCATGCTGTATTTTACATCGTGAACCTAACATTCTGTGGATGATGTGTTGTGTCAGTGTGGTGTGCGGGTGATGGTGTACATGTGCACATGTGTACAAAATGTACATTTCAAAATATGGTAGAGCAAATTAAGCAGCATTCAAATTAAGGTTGAACCGATGTACCTTTTCTTTACCGATCCGATATACCGATGTTTTATATCTGTCACTTTGCCGATCCGATATTTGTTACCGATGTTTTAGTGCTTTGGTTGTAGCCAGGAAATTTTGAGTGTCAGCCGGGGAGTCAGATAGGGGATGTGCCGGGTCCCCCCCCCCCTCATTTTTGTAAAATTTTGAAAACTTTTGACCCTAAAATCACGCTATTTTGTGTATCAAAAATTGCTCACTTTTATAACATTACGCTATCATGGTCGGCGCCATTTTCAATAATTTTAATGTGTGTTTGAAAATATATATATTTTTTTTTTTGCGAAGAAGAAAAATCTAATAAAATTGCCTAAACTTGTTAAAATCAACACACTTAATTATAGTTATGATTAATGAATCCCAGCATTTTCATAGTTTTCTACAGATTTTTTTTGAGCAAGTTTAATAAAAATTTAAGACTTCGTTTTTATAAATAATTTCGATGTTTTTTACCCATAATGCATTGCACAGATCTCGTAGCATGCGCTGTGTCAGGGATTTCCCCGGGACTCTCAATAATACATGTACGTCATGCATAAATTATTATAATGCCGAGTGAAACCTTGGAGGTTACCGTGCGTGTTTTAATGTCAAATATCGGGAATAATCATAATATAAAGTCATTTTTGTGCCATTTGACGTTTATACCTTGTAATAAATGATTTATGAAAGGTTGATTTCATCTTTAATATATGTCAGAAATGTCAAATTATTGTATGTCTTGTATTTACGTGGCGTTTTATGATTCTACGTAAATAGACAAGTAAGCTTATAGTCAATTTTAGCGGACCATTTGAACATCGGTTAAGTTCATCGGCAAAGACAGGTGATTTTACCGATCCGATGTTTTGCCGATATGGTGTAATATCGACCCGATACGATGTCCGATACGATGCATCGGTTCGAGCTTAATTCAAATAGGCAAAGGCGACAAAAAAACACCCTGTTTTACTAGTCCATCTAGATGGACCTCACAAGCGTTCGCTTGCGAGGTCCATCTGGATGGACTATGTTTTATGGGCCCGACCGACCCTAAATTTGCGTTTTTGAAGAAATTTGTTTAGTTTTGCCCAAATCAGCTGTGTTTTGACCAAAATTTATTAATTTTGGTTAAATTTTTTTAGAAAATTTCTTTGAAAAAGTCACTGATTGCGGTTTTTCTCCCATTTTCCCTTATTTTTAGGTTATTTTAGGCAAAATTTTTATCCAAAAAAAATTCACCGAAAGGTCTGCCGGCCTGTTTTTAAAGAAATTTGTTTAGTTTTGCCCAAATCAGCTGTGTTTTGACCAAAATTTATTAATTTTGGTTTAATTTGTTTAGAAAATTTCTTTGTAAAAGTTACTGATTGCGGTTTTTCTCCCATTTTCCCTTATTTTTAGGTTATTTTAGGCAAAAAAATTTTTCGAAAAAAAAATCGCCGGAAGGTCTACCCGCCCGTAAAATAGATTATTTTTTGTCGCCTTATAGTAAAATTAGCAACATTTTGAAATGATGAACCTTTTAAACTAACTATTTTGGCTAACTATTTTGATAAAATTCTTCTTGCAATTTGCACAGCACAATGATAATTGTGGGATGGAGATAGCAGGAATGAATTTGGATGGATTTTAGTCCATGATATCGCATTTTGTTGTAATATTGTGTATAGACACCCATCTTTGCGTTCAGTTTTGCATACCATTGGTAATACAATGTATGGTTCTCCTCAATGTACAACCAAATGTCCTCATTTGAAGTTGATTATTTGTGGGATTTACCTAAATACTCTGATTTGAGTATCGTGGCAGACTATGCTATATTGCGTATTGGTATAGTGTAAGCCAGGGTATAGAAAAAAATAAACCTTTCTGGGAACTTCTTTTGTGCTGATGAAAATTGTCTGTGAGATTTATGAAAAAATGCATGGATGGCTCTAAAAACTCACTTTTTTTGAGTAAATTGACCATAATTTGGCTCAATTATTTGTATTTCACCATCGTGTCGTCTGTAATTATGTCGTCTGTAAGATGAACACCTAGGGATTACTTTGGTAGTATGTGTGGCTGTGTGTCTGTCTGTCGTGGTTTTACAATGTCAGGCTTGCCAACTAGTACGATTTTATCGTATTTGTTACGGTTTTTACGTTTTCAGTCGGCAAAAAATCGTATTAGTACGATTTTTGCATTTCTGACAATAAAAAGAACAGAAAAAATACAAGAAAAAGTCGCCAATATTAATGCTCTTGTGCAGTGGCATATATTTGGGCCAAAATCTCAAAAAAGCCGTGAATAAAGACTAGGAAAGTCACAAAGTGACATGTATTCAATACATATTTATGCTCTTGGAACACATATTTGAGCCAAAATCTTAAAAAGTCGCCACCATTCTTCTTGTATTGTAATGGTGGTTCCCAACTTCCAGCAATGACTTCAACACACTCAACACTTTTTAAAAAAATCTTCAATGACACCTTAGAATCAAAAACGGGTCAGGGTTCCCTATTAATATAGGTGCACCAATTGGCGACTGTAATGCCACTGGTGCTGATGTATGCTTACAACATGAGAAATGATGGTGTGAGTTGGATATAGGTAAATGAGGGGGGGGGGTCATGTTTCCCCCTCAAAAAAAAAGTAAAAATGCTAAAAATTGATTAAATTATTATATTTTGATAACCCATCATATATGATAAAATCAGTCAACTGTGACCTACCGTAAGGTCAGTAGGTCAATTTTAAAATGTACTTTCGTGTACAAAAGTATAGTAATATGGGATACCAAAAGCCCTGTATCTCCTAAACGGTACAAGTTTTTAAATAAATTCATTAACTTATGTTAATGTCTATTGCTCCTTAACAACTACATCAACTTTTTAAAAAGTGACCCCCGGGAGTAGTGTGGACCCCAGCTGGTGCCCATGAGCAGGACTTGGGCCCTTGCACAAGATTGATGTTGTAACTTTCTTAACATTTTGTTAAAAATTGTAGCTCATGAAGACCTTAAAATTCATAATCTTCGGGGGGGGGGGGGGGACTTGACTCGTCCTGGACTCGCCTGCACCCCCGATTTGGGTCGAGTCCGAGAGGTGAGTAGGGTTTTTGACTTTCTAATGTTGGCAAGCCTGCAATGTTAACCTTTTTTTTCTGGTAAAGGTTAATGCAACCCCTTCAAAATGTTAACCCTACCTTATTTGCAATTGCGTACCACATATCCGAAAATCGGCCTGATCGGGTACAAAACATTTGAGATCAAATGCAAACCTGTACCCGGGACCTGTACATCATTGACAAACCGCGATGACAGACGACACTAGCGGTCCGGGGACCGTGATGTATTTTTCAATATTGCCAGAATTTCAGAAATTCTCGTGATTTTTGTGTCGTCTGAAAGTTGTGTCGTCTGAAAGAATAGACACACTATAGGGATTACTTTGGTAGTAGGGTGTGTGTGTGGCTGTCTGTCTGTCGTGGTTAACAATGTTAACCTTTTTCATCGTGCCTCTATCTCCGGAACCGTAAGGCCTACGGTAACGAAACTTGGTGACATGAATCGTCTCGGGATAAACTTGCGCTGCGAATGTTTTGGGGGTGGTGTCAAGGTCAAAAGGTCATTTGAGGTCAAATCTCAAAAATGATCAAAAAGATGACCTGAGGTCATTCGAGGTCATTTCAAGGTCACAGCAATAACTCATGAACCCTTGACCCTATATGGATTAAATTTGGACCATGGATAGCTCTTGACCTAAGGTCAAGGTTAGTCAAGGTCAAAAGGTCATTTGAGGTCAAATGTTCAAAAAGTTGACCTGAGGTCTTGAGGGTCACGGCCTATAATTCATGAATCCTTGACCCTATATGGATTAAATTTGGACAATGGATAGCTCTTGACCCAAATGCAAACCTTTACCCGGGACCTGTACATTATTGACAAACCGCGATGACAGACGACACTAGCGGTTCGAGGACCGCGATGTATTTTAATTATTATCATTGAGCTTTGCGAGATTTTTTTCTGGGACTTCAACTTTTTTCTGGGAACGACACGGCCGCGTTGCCGCGGATTTTGAAGCCCTGGTGTAAGCAGTCTAGGTCTGGTGTACTCTCCTTGGAGATTTGACAGCAATTTTACCACTTTTCACCACAAAATCTGTCAAGAATTGTTCCAAATCAACATGAAGAGTGTTGAATAATCATGCGCGTAGCCAGGAGTGTGCGCTATTAGTGTATGCAAAAACCTGCAAAATCAGCAGGCCTATTTTTACCAATTAGAGATCATTCTGCACCCCGGGTCAACCATAAAAAGCCAAGCCTGACAAAATCTGTCAAGAATCGTTCCAATTCAACATGAAGAATCATGTCATGCGTGTAGCCAAGGCTGTGCGCACACCGGGTTTGATGTCCAAACCTGCAAATTCAGCCCATTTTTATTTTTATTCTGAACTCCCAGGGTCAAAAAAGCTGAGCCTGACTATGTTGGTGATATCGTCTGAAAAGACTATACTAGATACGGTGCCAATTCGTGCCAAAGTGGAAAGGTGTGTTTACGGACGCGCGGCCAAGAATGGTTGCATTTTTAACCTCCCAGGTTTACCAAAGGCCCCTCAAAAAATTGAAAAATTGTTTACATAAATTGCATTTGTCAAAAATGACCATTTATTGACCAAAGTTTCCTCTGGTTTACCTATCGATTGCCAAATTGGGCTTTTAAAGGGCAATTTACATTGTAAAAATGTATTGAACGTTCTGGATAACGGTAATTTTGGTTTACATATGAGTAGCATTTTTTCCCCTCAGGTTTACAAAACAGGCGGTAGTTGAAAACTCCAGCCGCGCGTCCGTACCCAACCGAAATCTGAGTACGCCCCCGGGAACTGCGCACCATTTTTTTTGAGGTCATTGTGTGAATTCTGAGGTGATTGTTAATTTTTTTTTGGGTGGGCGAGGTATTTTTGCGCTCCCGAAGAAAAATAATGAGATCCAAAACAATCACCGACGAATTCACACAATGATCGTAAAATAGATGGTGCAAAGTTATTATTGTCATTAATAACCACTTGATTGGCGTTTTATGGGAAAACGCATTCAGCGCTAATGACATCACAGTACGGGGTCATTATAAGAAGTCATTGTTAGGTGATAATGACCGCGCAGTTGTTTGCGTAAAAGAAGAATTAATCTTATTAGATTGGATCGCGCTATTACGCAGGTTATAAATTAACAACGTTTCTTCAGAGTTCAAACAACTTTTCATGTCAATAATCAATTGAGTGATCAGGGTATGTTATCTTGTGCTGGGAATTGACAATTGTACAAACATGACATGTTAAGTGAAGCGTGAAGTTATAAACAATACCACTACACAGTACAGAATGAAAATGAACTTGATGCATTCATTTGCTGTCAAAAAATGTGTAAGTTGAAAGAAACAGAAAATGTGTTTTTTCTTTATGTCATGATTTTCATTGTTGATTTTATTTCTAAAATCTCAGAAACCATCAAATTATGTGTTTTGAATATGTATTTTACTGATATAAAACATTTGATCCAAAACGACACAGATTTATGTACACAATTGATATTTGTTAGATTCGACTCACAATTTGGGCAATTTGCTCAAGAATTTGTCTCAAATATTGTAATTTGATATTTCTGCACTTCAAATTTTTCTAGCCGCATGATATGCCCCTACCCAAACCAAATTTGAATGACTGGGGGGGGGGGGGGGGGGGGGAGGATGGAGATAACAATTCATTTCTATAGAATATGTAGGGCCTACTGTGCATTGTGCATTTAATCACATCATTAAAGCAATATAAGATTTGGTTCTAAAACAGATCAGATTTAAAACATCTTAAATTTTACAAGCATGGCATCCGTAGAATATATTTTTCTGAACTTAAAATCATGTAGAAAAGCACTAAAACCACATGTGTACTTTCCTATTTACTAGTACTTGTAGAATTTAATTCAGGATCTCAAATTTAATTCAACAAATGACCATAACTGAAAAAGTATACAACTTTAGGCCATATTGTTTGGAGGGCATCAATATTTACCAAAAGCAAAGTCATTTAGTTTAAAAAAAAATCAAAAGTCTTAGGCAATAGGGGGCGCCTGTTGGTCCTAGGATCTTATTGCTTAGTACACTTAACTGTATGATCAATAGGAGACACTGAGAGAACGAATTGTTGGCTTCATTACACATTCTCACAAACTCACGACTTAATATACAGGGTGTCCCAATAAAAATGCATCACTTTTATTTTTGAACATATCTCAGAAACCAATAGACAAAACTTAAAACTTTTTTCATGATAATAATAAGTATAGTTTTGTGTTTCATCGGTGAAATTTTGAGCAAAATCCGTTGAGCCGTTCTTGAAAAAACTAGAATTTGGTAAGAAGACTCAATTTTACCCCATTCCAATGGTGTTTACCACAGTAACTCATATTTGCTACTATCGTCGATCTGACATGACCATGTCATCACAGTAGTAAGCCTACTCTAAATGGAAAACTCACTTTATTCATTGATAAACACCCTCACGGGAAAGCAGCTACAAAACAACAGCCACAACGACAACAACAGTAAATTTAGACTTTGAATAAACCTGATTAAAACTTGCTAGCTTTTCTGATCACACTCGACTCCCATCATCATCCGGGAAGTAGAACGTAGCATTGGACCAGGATCATGATGATAAGAACACAAAGGTGCCTATGATTGTGGACATGTGAAAGGCAGATGCTTGAAATTAACTTAATATTGTACCAAAATTATACAACGTGATCGCTATCATAGACTAAGAGACATTCCACTTATGAAGTGAATAACAATACTGCTTTGTTATTTTGATTTGAATATGTTGACAGTGGTATATTTTAACTCGTTTTCTCTGTGCAGTGCCAAGTGACAGTCATAATGATTTTTCTTTTTTATGTAAAAAGCTCAAAACTTAGAAGATACAAAGTATTTCTGAAATAGACTTTCCATTAAAGGAAATCTGTGCCTTGGTGAAGTTTTCTTGAGAAACCGTGAACTGTTTTTTCTTTTGTTAACGCTGCAAAACAGCAAAACCTAAATTGAATTACGGTGCTACTTTCCAGAGCTGAAAAAGATATCAAAATCATGTTTTAATATCTGTGCAATATTTTGTGATCTCTTAGTGTCTGTTTTGCAAGTTTAAAATGAACTGATCAATAGTAACCAAAGATGTGCTTTATTAACATGATAAATATGAGTTACTGTGGTAAACCCCATTGGAATGGAGTAAAATCGAGTGCTCTTACACAATTCTCGTTTTCCCAAGACCGGCTCGACGGATTTTGCTCAAAGTTCCCTTGATGAAAGACTAAACTATATTAATTATCATTATGAAAGAAGTTTTTAGTTTTGTCTATTGGTTTCTGAGATATGGTCAAAAATAAAAGTGATGCATTTTTATTGGGACACCCTGTACTGTAAAGCACTTTAATTTCACGGCATTAAAATTTAGCGAATTTGGAAACCCTCACTTTTTGGGTGCATTTTAATTTCACTTATTTGAATCATCTTGCTCGGCCGTGATATGGCAGAACCACGTAACTCCGATTTTGGCGTTTCGAGAAAAAGGCACTTAAAGTTTGAGTCACTGCCTTTTTTGATTAATATTAAAATATGATTCAAAATAAAACTTAATATGCAAAAAACGATTATATTTTTTATCATATGCCTTCTTATTTGAAATACGATGAATTATTTTAAAAATATAGATGGTTTTATGAAGTTACGTTGTTTTGCCATTTCAATCCGATTCTGACTTGAATATAAGCGAAAATAAATCGAGTTTTTATTTTGTTCTGTAAGTATTTGCATGGTAAAACAGCATATATCATGTTTTTGTATGCATATTTATTGCTTTAAAACCAAAATAATACTAAATCGACCACCTCCTTTTAATTTCCACCATTATATAATGAACACACTTTATAATGGCAAATCAACGTATCTCAAGACATACGTTGTTTTGCCAAATTAAGAACGCCGTATACAGTGACGTAACTTGAGATACGTTGTTCTGCCACAAAAATCGAGAGGAAAATCAAAAAAAGTGCTGAGATACGTCCCACTATCTCTGAAACGTTATAATTTCGTTAGTTGGGACTTTCAGAAATGAAAATAGCGCCCTCGATATACTATAAACCGTTTTTATCTCAAAAAGTCAAAAATTTGAGTTACGTGGTTCTGTCATATCACGGCCGTGCTATTCAATGCTATGTTAACAATTAGTTTAGCGGCATTTTAATTTAGCGAATTGTGATACTAGCGAAATTAAAATGCTAGCGAAATTTTCATGCTTTACAGTAGTTTTGTACATGAATGTTTTAGCATTTTGATCTTTAATTCTGAAAAACTTAGTTTTATTTGATTGAATAGTTCCCAAGGTATACACTTAGAAAAGTGAAAAAATGGTTAATTTTGAAGTTCAAATTTTGAAGGCCTTAGATCTATTTACATGTAGATTCAGAAAAAGTTTTTTTAAGGTCCCGACTGGATTAGGGTTTAAGATTAAGCAGTAGGATTAAGGTCAAGTTACTTAGGATTTTGGTTAGGATTAAGGGTTAGTTTTAGAATTGGGTTAAGTTTTTGGTAAGTAGCACTACTTCAAAGGTATACACTTTTATGGTTCAGTAAAGCTCATCAAATAGATTTTTTTCCAAAGATGCATTTTCAAAACAAGCTGTTCTACTTTGTAGCACATTTTAGGTCATGTTTTCAGGATAATTTTAAGCAAAATCATTGAAACTGACAGATATATTGCACATATTGTACCATTGGTATTGTACTTAATTATGAGAACGAAACCCATGACATATGGTATGTTTTGTTCTTGGGTGGAATAACCTTGGAATCAGTTGTCTTTCAGTTTGCTATACTGTCATTCTATAATTGTTTATGGAGCTTAAGTACTAGACATTGTTCAAGCCTGCTCTAAATCAACCGAAGGGAATATACTTTCACGAATTTATTGAAAAGATCTTTACCACTCAGTAAATAGAAATATAACAATTTCATTGGTTAATACACTGTAGTCTAAAAAGGAATTTCCCTATTGCATAAAATTTAAAAGTTCTATGTGATAATTATAAGAAATCCAAATTAATACAAAAAAGTCGTACGGTATCATAACAGCACTTTGACCGGTCCAACTTGTATAATAGATTGCTTTTGGAACATATAGTTGTATTACAAAGCGCATGCTGTATGCTTTCGCGACTAACTGCCACGCGTTGTACTACGCGATGTCGATAGAAACGATGCGCATTGCTGTCAATTAAGCGAGGGAAGCTACAAATCTAAAATTTATTGCAATGTTATAAAAGATATAAAAAATAACAATTTTCAAAGCATTTTTCCTGGCATTTTCAAGTTTTTGCTATCAAGGTTCATGTGTAATGAGTAGTACTGAGTGATAAATTTGTTATCCCCTTGTTTGTTCTCATGAAAATTTTACGAAAAATATTAATGGTTTGGGTTCATATCACATGAGGCTTAATCACATGGCTTTCAGCCTCATGTGATATGAATACAAACCATTAATATTTTCTCATATTGCCTGAACAAATCCTACAGTAGAAAATGAAGAAAAAAGTCTAAATATATCACAACTAGGATATATATGGTCACCAAATTAAGCCCCTGCGGGGAAACCAGAAACCCTGAATTTCCCCGGACCGGACAGAAACCAGGTCAGGAATCTTTTTAGAGCTATTTTCGGGTTTGATCCAGTCGTGGACAGTACTGGTCCGAAAAAAATATCACCAGGGTCGATCAGGTCGTGGAAATCTTACTCGGGCCTGGGAAATTTTACATTCGGTACCGGAAAATGCGAAAAGTCGTTCGGGTACAAATAAAATAACTTTGTCATTGTCATGCATTTCTTCATGGTTTTGTTTGTTAATTCGTTTGTGTTGAGCATCATATTACTGCTTTGTATAAAAATAAGAACTTATTTTATAGATAGACAGCAGTAAAGATAATTCTATTTTCGGAAATACATACATTTTTTATCTTAACTACTAGATACAGCTTATTTTTCATTATATCTTTTAAACATAGAAAAAGCAGCAAATGATCTATCTATAGATGCGCCATGTCCCAAACAGGCATGAGAATCTTCCTGTTTAAACAGGAATTCCTGTTTTTGTAGCCAAATGTATGTGTTTTCCTGTTTTTTTTTGCCTGTTTTCCTGTTTTTTCATGGAATTTCATTCTCATGCCTGCCCATGAGGTTGGCTCCTCGAACAAATTCAGACCATCTATTGTAGAAGGTGCGCGAATGGTCATTTAGCGCGTTAGCGCTAAACAAAAGCATTAGCGCTAACGTTAACTGATTGCAATTGATCTTGCTATTAACGTTAATGAACATCTTCGCAAAGCACTGGCGCAAATGATTGCTAGTTGTTTATCGCTATTCGCGCTAGTGCTTACTGTTTGCAATGGAATTCGCTATTAGCGATAATAATCGTTCTAGCGCTAATGACTGCTAGTTGGTATATCAAATAGCGCAATAGCGAATGTTAGCGCTTAACAAAAGCACTAGCGCTAACCGGGGTACTGGATGCAAATGATAAAACTGAAAAATTTAAAAAGTTATGTATTTGGGGTGCTAATAACGTTTTCGCAATGCACTAGCGCTATAGATTGCTAGTTGATATTCAAAATTTTTAAGAAGATGTGTAAAACTGAAAAATTTAAAAAGTTATGTATTTCGGGCGCTAATAACGTTATTAGCGCTAATAACGTTTTTCGCAATACACTAGCGCTAACGATTGTTAGTTGGTATTAAAAAGTTATGTATTTGGGGCGCTAATAACGTTATTAGCGCTAATAACGTTTTCGCAATGCACTAACGCTAACTATTGCTAGTTGGTATTCGCGCTAGTGTGTACTGTTTAAACTTAAACAATGGTTAATTTGAAACCACTGGCTCAAATAGGAAGCGTCAGCGTCGAGGGGTGGAGAGCCACCCCCCCCCCCAAAAAAAAAAGAAAAAAGCAGGCTCATATACGTTTACCTTGTCAATGTAAGTATAACCCCCGGGGAGAGCCCCATAGTTGCTGGTGTTCCTCCTCTAGGTCCAATTTATTTAAAGCCCCGCAGGGCAACATAATTTATAACCCTCGTTCACCTTCATGTAAGGTATTTTCTACTACGTCATCACCTTGGGGGGGGGGGGTACACCCCTGTGAAAATGAAATTGACGCACCAATAGAAAGTTCCCATATTTGCTGTTACTGGCAGTGTTAGGGGAACATAGACCAACGAATCTGTGGTCTATTTCCTTATACTAGCACTATTTAACGCTACTAGCGCGACATATAAGAACTTCAAATAATTAATTCTACTCACTAGACCTAATGACTTGCACATTGGTCTGGTTAACGCTATTTGCGTATACTAGCGCTAACGGCGTTATTAGCGCTATTAACGCTAATAGCACGACACTTTGGGAACTCCTTAAAACTTAATTTATTTGATAAATAGTCTGGTTAACGCTATTTGCGTATACTAGCGCTAATGACGTTATTAGCGCTAGTGCGACACTTTGGGAACTCCATAAAACTTAATTTATTTGATAAATAGTCTGGTTAACGCTATTTGTGTATACTAGCGCTAACGGCGTTATTAGCGCTACTAACGCTAATAGCGCGACATTTTCGGAACTTCCATAAAATCAGTTAACGCTATTCGCAACAACTAGCGCTAATGGTGCTATTAGCGCTATTAACGCTAATAGCGCGACACTTTGGGAACTCCTTAAAACTTAATTTATTTGATAAATAGTCTGGTTAACGCTATTTGCGTATATTAGCGCTAACGGCGTTATTAGCGCTACTAACGCTAATAGCGCGACATTTTAGGAACTTCCATTAATTCAGTCAACGCCATTCGCAACAACTAGCGCTAATGGTGCTACTAACGCTAGTAGCGCTAATAACGCGTCATTAGGAACTTGTATTTTTGATGGTCATTTAGCGGATGTTGCTAATAACGCCGTTATTAACGTTAACTTGTACTGACATCAATGATTAATAATCGTTATTAGCGGCCTCTTGCAAAAAGGCGCTAAAATGCTAAATAACCAAAAGCGCACCTTCCTCCATCTATTCCTATCTTGCGCTTCCAAATATGCCTTGTGGAGGTGGTGCTAACAGTGATGTCATCCTCCTTGATCTTCCCTGTCTGTTTGTGCCAGTGACAGTTTCCATAAGAATGCGTTTGGGTAGGCTGATGTTGTTTATTCTACACAAGTGACCAAACCATGTCAGCTGCGAGACAGTGATACGAGCTAGGATCCTTTTTGGTTGAAAGTGGCAGGAGGAGATTCTTGACAGAACTTCTTCATTCCGGATCTTATCCTTCCAGCTGATATTAAGGAGTTTTCTGTAGCATCGCATCTCAAATTTATGCATCCAACTTCTTCATGTCATTCCTTTTGATGGTCCAGATTTCAGAGCCATTAGAGACTTTAGTTAGATACTAACGTTGCAGAAGACTGGTGTACCGGTTATGCTAACTTCATACTTACATAGATCTGTACAATCAAGTTGTCACACAACATTAAAAAATCTTCATCCGTAAAACAAGCTAACGCAATGCTATCTGTTACTTTAAGAGCCATAAGCAGATTTGTTTATTACATTTAAAGTGAGCATTTATTGTACGAGTATGTAATGTTAGTTTTGAGTAACTTAATTGTAAGTCTTCATCATTTTTTTTCTTTTACAATACAAATAATTACAATTTTGTAATGATGGTTTAAGTTGAGACTAATTTCTCTTTTACTGAATAAGGCACATTTAGACTTGTGACATCACTGAGAATTTGCTTTTATAAACAGTTTAAAGCATGACCTATGATTGATTATTTGAAGTCATATGGTTTTGAGAAAAAAAGTACTGAAATTGGAATATGTATTAAAAGCTTTAGTATTCGTTTTGTTACTGTAGCAAATTCAGAGATTTGTGAGGTCCTAATTAAGGTCATTTTTTAAAGTGTAATCCTTGTTTCCATTATAATGAAGGATCAAGACTCAGGGAAAATTACCCATCTTGAACGGGAAATCATGAAAAACTGCCGGTCAGGGTCGGTTCGGTCTAGAAAAATCCTTTCGGGTCGGTGTCAGTCGGGGTAAGCTAAATATTTATCGGGTCGGGAAATAAAAAATAGGGAATGACGGGGTCGGGGAGAGAAAAAAACTTGCCCCGCATGGCTTTACCGCTGCTGAGGTAGCCCCCATATTACAACTCATATTACAGTAAGCATCGGGTTTAGTGCAATTTAAAACGGCATAAGGCGCAACTTTTTTTTTTAAGTGCAAAAATGTGTGAAAAATCAGGTCAAAAAATGCAAAAATTCGTGATCACCTGTTTACCCTGCACCCTGCTAGTAAACTTCTTAGCAAACATGGATTAAATGATAACATCATGCAATCTGGTACGATAGAGTAAAATGACCAAAATCTATGGGTTCTGAATCTAAAATAATTATATTGATGACAGGAAAGTTAATTGAATGCAATTTTAACACAAATTTTACAACACAGGTTTTTGAGTAATCTACATTCATGAATTTATGATCAGTTCTTGTTTGTTTATTGATGAATTGGCATTAAAAAGGAGCATTTTGGAAAAATTGTGAAAATTGTCAATGGATCTGATAAAAAGCGATGGACTATAAAAAGCCAAAATCAGTTGGTGCTTTTGCATGATATTGTTCTAAACCTCGATGATCATATTACAGCAGCTGAATTTGTCACCCTTGACGTTCAATCTATGAAATATACCGTTTTGTCTGTGAAAGTTTTTAAAAATATTCAGAAAGCAATGTAAATTCATGTACAGAGAATTTCAGATTTGCAAAAAAAAAAAACTTTTCTTTTATGAATAAGTTTATTCAAAGCACAAAAAATTACAACATTAAAAATTCTTTATCTTATAGAAAAATATAAATTGAATTGAATAAATGAACATGTTCTAAAGTAGTTTAAAAAAAAGAGAGATAAAATTTCTATTGCAATGTAAAGCTTCGTCTCAATCGTAAATAGTTTCATACTTTGTAGGATTGTGGAAAAATATCAAGATTTATGAGTGACAAATCCAAAATATTACTTACAAACTTTAGTTTTCGCCATCTTGGCTGATGGCTTGATCGCAAGTGTCTTGGTTCACTGTTGTTCCCGGACTCTTAGGGTGAGTGAGCTGGCAAGTTGTGTATTTCTACTGGTCAAAATTTTGACTAATTATGATCAGCCGTTACCTGCGATGATGGGCAGTCTGAACCATATAGTGAAGCGCCCACATCGAGGGTGCTTTTATATAATCACCTTCAAACGTCAGTGCAAATTAATTCACACTCAAAACACAAATGGACTGCGGCAACCAGCAACATGAAAATGCAATGGAAAGTTAAGTTTTCTCAACTCAGTTTGCGTTTGAGTCTGAATTCTCACTAATGGTGCGTTCAGAGTCCAGTGATTTCATTATGGTACTGCAACAATGCTTGATACGCAGTCTTTACACGCGTGCACTTTAAATTTTTAAAACTACGTATTGAGAGATGTTGCAGTGGTGACATCGCTGGACTTTGAACACAGAATTGCATTGCTTCAAGCTATGATGTTGGACTAACAGGAAGGAGACTCAATTTTGAATCAACTTATATATTTGGTACAAATGTTTCAAATTTGACCAAATGTGATGTGATTTGATTTTTTTGCTGCAGAGATACTGGCACAATAGTGCAACATGCGCGGGCCCTGGTGTCATTATGGGAGACTTGCCTTGAGCGTGATCTGTGTCCGTCGGTCAGGGATGAGGACACGCCGCATGCCAAAATTGCCTCGGACATCATGAGCTGCCTCTTCATGGTAAGTAAACCTAGCATTTCAGATTATTGCAGGGGCATATCGTAGGGGGGTCATTTACATTAGTAGAAGGTACAGGTATGTGCCGCCCTCAAGACCCCTTTTCAGGCCTCTCCCGCTCCCTAAGATGCACGTTTCAAGATTACTTCAGTTCCAAAGAGCCTGGATTTCAATGAGAGTGGCTTTAAAATGTGTTTTCATAGATTTCAACCTAATTTTTAGCAATTTTCAGCTCTAATAGTCCTGTTTTTATTGGAAAAGGCTGTTCCTGAGACCCCAATTTGGGATAACCTTAGTTCCGTAGACCCTATGTTTGACCAAAAATCAATTCTGCAAGACCCTATGTTGGGTAACTTGGGCGGCACATACCGACCAAAATTTTGAGTACCCCAGGATCTGGGGAACTGAAGGAGCGTGGAAGGGGATGTTGCAGTGTGATATCTGCCCATTGGTTATAGATGAAGATACAGTCTATCAAGCTTTAACCTTTTTTGCGGGTGTTATGCGTGTGAAGAAAATGGTATGAAAAAGAGGCATTTTTGGAAAACAATGCATATTCAGCGAAAAAAAATCAAACTTCTTTTATTGAGAAATTCTTTATTTCCAAATTCAAAATCGGGATCAAAATATTTTGAAATTTGTAAACAAAAGCCAAGCCAAAGTTTTTAATGCATGAGTTCAAGTGCATTGGTACAATACCTGGGTACAATGCAAAAACTTGGTGGATATTATAGCTTTTAGTTTAGTTTCTTTGGACTTTAGTCTAATGCCGTCGTACATGCATCCTCTGAGAGGCAAATTCCCAAGGTAAAGTTTGGGAGTATGTAAATAAAAATAAAATGACTAATTGTTATATCTTTATCCATTTTATTTAACCATGTTTTTTATTTTTGAACAGCAAAATTACAACAAGAGTGCAGTGATGAAGATAGTGCTCCCTGTGGCAGTGCGATTCTTACAGCAAAGAAACCGTGAGATCATCCGCAATATGAGCAGCTATCTAGCGCTGGCCGCTATCGATAATTCTGAGTTGCTGGCTCTACATTCACGCGCTCTCATTAGGAGTATTATTGAAGGTAAGATTCATATATGTGACCATCCACCACAAACATGGCTGTATGAAGCAACAGAAGATATCAGGATCTTCCCATCATGCCTTGCTTCCGATGAGATTTTTGTACAGGTTGCATCGAGAGGGTTTAGTGATGAAATTGCACAAACAGGGGTCGATTTCACTAACATTATGATGCATCGTAGCTAACGAAGGGTTCAGCTCATAACTACAACTAGACTTCAGAAAGACGTGAAAACCCGTCGTAAGTGTTTACCGCATCGTAAGATATATGAATTATGCATTAGGAAAATCGAACCCTTTATCAACCTTGGGTGGGGTCAAGAGGTGGTTTTAGCTAACGATGGGTTTGGGTCTTACGATGGGTTAGCGATGCATTTTAACGTTAGTGAAATCGACCCCTGGAGATGCATCCCAATTTTCCATTTCAGATATGTTACATTACTAAACCCTCTCATTACAACGTGTACAAGATATGTCATTGGAAGCAAGGCATGATGGGAAGGCTCCAATATCTTCTTTTGTATGAAGCAAGGGATAGGATTATAAGATTTTGATATATACAATTTGAGTGGGAGTTTTGTGTGTTCCTGATTTTTAAGTGACTTTTATTGATTGTTTGTGTAAAAAGTGTAAAAATACAGACAAATGGGTTTGAAAGCATGAACCTGAGTTTGAATGATTTAAAGTAACAACATGTTAGGCTTAGGGAGCAGAAAAGTTGACTGATTGATTATAAATGCAATTGTGTGTACTGTAATTGTTATGCCCAAATTGAGCATAATTCTTTGATTTCATCGGGCTATTACAAAATATTAATTAATGAAAGACCCCTAAAAGAGGTTAATTTTTAAGAAGATATGTTTGATGAAAATGTTGGGAATTTGCAGACTTAGAATTTACATGTTACTAGATTTAACTATGTACTCAAAGCAAAATATTTGCTCACCTTCGAGAGCTTTCGAAACGTAGCACTGTTTCCTGGTCACTCTGATGTTTTCTAAATTATGGCTTTTCTTAAATGGATTGCACATCATCCTGATTCACTCTTTCCCACACATGCCAATTTTTTTGGTGTCACAGGAACAGCATGCCCATACAAACTTACCACTGTGATTGTTTAAAAAAACCCATTGAAATGTTGAAATTAGAGAAAAAATTGTCCATCTCTGAATTTCCAGTTGGGAGCTGAATAACACTGTTGCTTTTATTAAGCTTTATACCGGGTCAAATTCAATCTAATATAAATCAATTGAATATTAGCTTTATATGTTTAACTTCTTGATTGGCACAAATTTGATGCAAACCCATTCTTTAGAAAGTTTGCATTAAGGGGAGACACGTAAACTAAATGGCAACAGCTTGCTGTTATCTGAACTAAACGGCCACGTCAAATTTTGGGCATACGGCTGGATCATATTCAATGTGATACTTTAAAATCATAGATATAGTACACAGGCACATAACCAAATGCATGAATAAGAAAAATCATCGAAATGTTTAAGATTAGTGGAGAAATAGACTGTTCAGACTAGTGCAGATATCTGAACCACGGTGAAAGACGAGGGCAGAAACGCTGCGCCAACCCATCCTCCCAAAAGTATCTTTATCCTGAATTATGATTGTTTTAAAACAACCCTTTCCTATATTTTTCTAGTGGTTTACATTTACAGAATGCCATGTAAATCCTCCCTCTTCCAGGCCCAAAATACATAAAATTCTCACCTGTAGTATTTAAAAAGACTTTATATCAAAAGCAGGTCTTAGGTGATGAATTTCAATCAAATTTGTACATTACAGGCAAATCACGTTTGAGTTAAATTAAAGAAGACTAACTATTATGCATTCTCCTGTCGAAACGATAACAATTAATTTAGTAAAGCTCCTTCAAAATTCCCAATGATTTGTACATTTATTTATTCTGCAGCTGCGCTTGGTTAAGCTTAATGAATTTTGCAGATGGTGTTATTATGGCTACATTTTCTCCACATTGCTATTGTATTTTGCCTGTGGGCATTGCATATGAGTAGTGATGTTTTGAATGAAGATGAGCCATGCAGGGTTACATTGGAGATGCTTAGAGAAGATTTTGTGTGTATCCCATCATGCATTGCTTCCTATAGGATTGTTTGTATATATGAATCATGTAAGTAGTTCGTGATGAAATGTCCATAAATCAAAGTTATTTGTTGTGTAATCTTGCCTTTTGGGCATGTTTTATCACTAACTACTCACATGACTTCCTCAACAAAATTTCCCATAGGAAGCAATGCATCATGGGATACACACGATATCTTCTCTTCTATGTGCATGTGTAAATGCTTCGATTTGTTTTGATAAGAAATGATGTAGAATTTATGCTGGTAACAATGAGTCATAGGTAAAGAGAGTTTGATACAAATTTTTTTCTACTTTCTTTCCTTTTTTCCATTTATAGTAATGTTGGTTTTTTAATTATGGATACACCATGTTCAGTGGTTTAGATTTGCTCAGTGAGGGTCCCATTATTTTGCAGTTTGGGAAATGTCGTAATTCCTTTACGGTATGAGAATTCATTCATGGTGTATGAATTCCTTTATGGTTTGTATGAATTCCTTTACTGTACCGTAAAGGAATTCATTCACTTTTAACTTTGAATCAAGTTTTGGAGCAACCTGTGACTGTAAAGGAATTCATACACCGTAAAGGAAATACGACCTTTCCCGATGAGATGGTCGGATGCCCTATTGATTAACAAGATGGAGAAGTGCTTGGGCGAAATACAAAATGTGACCTGCCATATTGAAAGGTACCTTATGGGTCCCAAAATCAAAACTGATATTTTGGTCTCATCTGAAATCTGAGATTTAAGCTTTAAAATGACACCTTGCTTTTGGTTATTGGAAGTTCGGTTGCGTAGTTACATCTAAATTGGTAAAATCCATTGGGCTGATTCGGACAACTATAGTTCTGAGAAAATCAAGTTAAATGTTTTTTTACTGAGTAAAACTTGAATGAGAGAGGATTTTTATCTTGGTTTTTAACACATTTTCTTATGTTTTGGATAATGTAACCTGGTTATGATAGAAGACACTTCAAAGGTAGCATTTCTGATGAAATTATAAATTAATCCTTGGACACAATTTTGACTGTGATCAGCTTCAATTAAATGGCCCATATCATGTAATACACCATGCCAACCTTAAGGTACCTATTGATGTTGCAGTTCACAAATATCTAAGCGGGTAATGAGCGCAAGCCTGACAGCGTGGGATCCAGGGGTTGAGTCAAGGTGGCACAGCCGCAAGAAGTGATTTTGTTCCATTGCGTTCTTAAAGTAAAATTATTAGAACCAAGTTATACAGCTGTCATTTGTAATGATTCACCTATCACCCCCGGGGATGGTGAGTCACTTGTTTGATGTAAGTCAGATTTACCTATACCATGACGCACATGTGCGTCCATATAATGACTGACATTTGTCGACAATGACTGACCCCTGTGTCAAAATTGTGACCCACCATTTATGGAGTCTGACTGTTCTCATGATGCCGGGTCATGATGCAAGTTTGATCGGTGTCATGAGGATCTAAATGTAATATGTATGACAAAGAAAGGGATAAAAAAATGATAATAGAGTCTGATCTGAATGTATTTTGGGGTACTTTGGAGCACTGAAAATAACATTGAAATTCTCAGGGTTGGTTGTTACAAATTTCAGCTAGAGCATGAGGAGATTTAATAAAAGAGTAGCTCAACAGATTGGTATCATGACGATCATCTCAAGTTGAAAAAATCGGAATCAACACACAGTTTGTACGGGAGTGTATAAAATCCCAATCTTGAGCAAAGTATGGATTACGATATCAAATCTACATGTACACACGGTTCACATCTCCTTGTTTCCTTGGACAAGAAACTTTCTTCAAATTGCTCTGTGGTTCATAAGTTCTGTTATTAAAGTCCTTTGGCCCCTGTATGAATGCCTCACCTTGGGGTACTGCTTACCCGAAATATCTGGCTGTGGTCTACCACAGCCAGAAGCAAGCTCTGTAATCAAACCTGTCGCATAATTGCACATACCCAATATCCCCAAAAATGATCATATTTATCAGATACGAACCGCAACACTCCACACATATGACAAAGGATATTTATAATAAATTTACCTATTATAAACACTTCCCGAAGTTGTTAGTCACACAAAAATGATGTTTGAAGATATGTTTACAAATGGTTACTGACGTAAACAAAACATACAAACCGTTTGATTTCTCTGATCCGAACAGTGTGATTTTCATAAATTTAATTCAAAAAGTTCTGTTTTTTCAAGTACCATTTGTATTTTTCAATTTATGCACAAATGGCCGTTATGTGATAGGCTGTACTACACAGCTTGCCTCAAGTCAAAAACGAAGTTTTTTGGCTTGTGTTTCTCGAGCAAGGTACTGCATGTAATGTTTTTGTATATACCTGGTGAGTTACATTTAAGTTATAAATATTGACGCACCAAGGTAAAGTGACTGACAATGACGCACCCCAAGGGGTACCTTGTGACGCACCAAATGAATAAATGACTGTACCCTACGTCACTATTTTGATGGTAAATGACCCAACAATGACACACCATCCCCGGGGGTGATAGGTGGGTCATTACAAATGACAACTGTATTATGCTTACGACATTATTGCATGCAAACAAATATGTAATTTCCCCTCCAAAACCTGTAATTGTCAGGTACACAAAATAAATGTGATTTCATCATTTTATGGAATGCTTCATCTTGAGAAAGTTGCTACCAAACGCTGGGTGGGGGCACTAACATAGAAAGGTGATATGGTATAAGACCCCCTTTTCACGTCTTGCCTGCTCCTCCCAAGCCCCCCCCCCCCTCATTTCTAGCCCCATTTTCAACGTTTTTCAAAATACAGTTCCCGAACCCCCCTTTTTTTTGAAATTTAGTTCCCAAGATCCCCAATGCAAGGAAAATTTTGTTCTTGTGGGTAATTTTTGGATCACTTCAGTTCTTTAGACACCTTTTCAAGAGTCAATCTTCAGGAGGTCCCTAGACCCTCGTCAATGAAAATATCTGAAGGGGTACCTGTTTTGAAAGAGTTTTCTGAACTGGAACCCAAAGCAAAGGTGCCCCCTTAGTCAAGGTGCCGACCCTGAGCCCATAGAGTTGTACCATCGACCACCATTTCTCATTCAAATGTGCAAATTTTTCAAACTTACTGATAAGTTTTTATTCATTTTTAGAAAGTTCACTTAAGTATCAGTTTACTTCACTTATTCATTTTCATGATCACTTCAAGAAACTCGTAGCTTGTCCACTTTGATATGGGTTTTATACCTTGCATTTGAGATACATTAATAAGCTTTGATAGGGAGACAGAAATTCATAGCACGATCAGCTTATGGTTTATTTACTATTAGCGATGCAGGTGGTTTGTTGACTGTCCAGTTGTCCACTAGAAGTGTCAAAATATGCGATGAGGCAGGGTTTAGGGAT
>JXSR01S029591.1:84687-99523 GCA_000969725.1 Ophiothrix spiculata
GATACATCCTGTAGTCTACTTTTCCATATTTTTGTCATTTTCTGAACCACGCTCCGGGCTATTGCAAGTCTACGTCTGATTTCCTGGGAACTGTCACCTTTGTTGTTAATAACTGAGCCGACAAACTTAAAACTCTGCACCTCTTCAATGATGTTTCCATCAAGCATGAAGCTCTCTCCCCGGTCTTTCCGTTTTTCATCAACAACCATGATTTTGGTTTTCTTTGTATTAAGCAGCAAGCCTCTCTTCTCACTTGATCTTTTAACAGCACCCAGGAGTCTTAGTAGCTCTTCCTTGCTTCCACAGACAAGTGTTGTGTCATCTGCATATCACAAATTTGTGATGCGCTGTCCGCCAAATTTGACTCCACCAAGGAAGTCTTCAAGCGTTTCTCTCATGATGCTTTCAGCGTAGATGTTAAACAACTGTGGAGACAGGATGCATCCTTGTCTGACGCCTCTCCCGATCTTGAACCAGTCGGTGTCACCCCTGCTAGTTCTCACAGCTGATTCTTGGTCTTCATATAGCTTGCTTATCAGATCTACAACATGGTGAGGGAAGCCCATTTCTTTCATTATGATCCACAGGTCATGATGAGAAACACAGTCAAATGCCTTGCTGTAATCGATGAAGCATAAATACAAGGGAAATTGAATGTCCTTTGCACTTCTCAATGATGTTCCGTATGTTGACAATGTGATCTCTGGTTCCCCTCCCAGCTCTGATTCTGGCTTGTTCTTCAGCAATCTCTGTTTCCAGCTTCTCTTTCATCCTGTTGTTGATAACTTTCAGTAGTACTTTGCTGGCATGGCAATGAGGCTAATTGTTCGATGATTTGAACATTCCTTTATAGCTCCCTTCTTGGGTATTGGGATGAACATTGCCCTTCCCCAGTCAGTGGACCACTCTACTTGCTTCCAGATCTTGGTGCAAAGTTCCTGCAGAACACATACTCCTTCTTCACCAAAAGCCTTCCACAACTCTCCCGGAATGTTGTCACAGCCTGGTGATTTTCCATTATTCAGTTGATTTAATGCCAGTTGAATCTCACTCTCAAGCGGTGGTTGCTCAGCTTCATTCTCAGTAGCTGTGCTATTTGTTGGAGTCTGCTGGGTCTTTTGATCATACAGCTCATAACAGTAATTTGCCCATCTGGTCTTGATGTCATTGCTTTCTGTAAGAGTTGTGCCGTCATCATCCTTGATAACATCTGATCTAACTGACGTTTTTTGAGTGAGGTTTTTCACCAGTCCGAACACCTTCTTGGAGTCGTTGCCCGCCCTTTCTATCTCATCACACTTTCTTTCAACAAAAACTCGTTGGTCTTCTCTGATTGATTTGGTAACTTCTTTGTGTTGGTTTAGCCATGATTTATGGTCTCCTCTCTTCCGGGCTTCTTGCCTCTTGTCTGCCAAAGCTAGCGACCTTTGAGAGATCCAAGGATGTTTCTTCCTCTTTCTTTTTGGGATGTTTTCCTCTGCTGCAGATATTATAGCTTCTTTCATTCCTTCCCAAAGGTCATTTGGTGATTTTTCTTCATTGGCTTCTCTCAAAAGAACACGAAACTTGTTTTCCACTGCAACTGTACTTCTCAGGAACAATGTCTACATCATATCTGATGGGTAGGGTCTCCCTCTTTTTGGCTTTGAGTTTGAGCTTCATGCGAGCCACAAGCAGTTGATGATCACTGCCGCAGTCTGTTCCTGGTTTAGTTCGGGCAGAAATCAGAGATTAACGCCATCGCTGTTTTATCAGGATGTAGTCTATTTGAAGAGTGTTTTTTCCAAACTCACTTAGTCCACTTCGACTCATTCTGAGAAAATCATGTTTTTTGCTTTATGATTTTTTCAGATTTTTGTGTGAATTAAATCTGGAGTCAAAATATTCAACCATCCATAATCGGTTATATTAAAGTTAAAAACATAAAAATATATTGTATTTAAAAAAAGAAATGGTAACTTTGAAAAATGCAGCGATATTCGTGGGAGTTTTGGAAACATTTGATTTTACGATAGAAGGATACAACATTAAGAATAATAATTTTACAATAAACCCTAAAATATTTATCAAAGTTCATTTACATATGAATGTAAACGTATTTAAAAGTTTTTACCAGGGGTGGGGGGGGGGGCCTAACTCTTGTTTGTTTTAGTAGGTGCAACTCGGACCTGTGAATCCATAAACATCTTGAAGGGTGTCCTTTCCAAAAAAAAATATATATTAATGTTTACATTAACTTATTTGGACTTTGAAGGTGTAGTATCCTCTTTCAACATGTCTTAATTTACTTTTAACCAATTGACCTTAGCCTTTGAAATACATTTTGCGGACAACACGTTACTCAATTTTACGATTTTGCAAGTTTATTTTGTACCATAACTTCTCAACAAAGTGCTTGAAGTTAATTATAGTATATATTTCCAGAAAGAAAATTTCACAAGGAACATGATGGGGATGTTGACCAAAAATGACATTTTTTGAGAAAATCACAAAAAACCCCCATTATTTTGCCTTTTGAGACCTAAATTCAGAGAAAATCAGTTCCATATACCCAATTTTGACAAAAATTCAGTTCCGCAAGACCCTAAGTTGGATAACCTGTTCGGCACATACCCATCAAAATTATTTGAGTACCCCTCCCCGGACCCTCACTGCACAACAATGTAACATATTGATGTATAGATAATAGATAAGTCTGTAACAAACTTGATTTTCACCCTTTTATTGTTTAGAAATAGTGATTTTTGGAAAAATCCATGCAGGGGACTAAGTGAGTTTTGAAAAAATTTGGTAAATTCTCGTGCTTGAGGAATGGCGACTGATTGTTTTTTTGAGAATTTGCATAGTTGGCATGTTAGTGCTCATGATGAACACCATTCCTGTGTGCTTGGTTTCATTTCGACCAAAAGTGGACTAAGTGAGTTTTGGATAAACACTTTTCATTTTGCTGGAACAGTGTGTTGCTTATGATGAATTCATTTGCTTGACAGAAGTCTTCTAATCTGTCACCACGTTCGTTCCTCTCTCCTTAACCAAATCTACCTGCTATCCGGGATAAGCTTAATCCGGGACTTGAAGTTACTTTGTCCGATCTTTGCATTCCAATCTCCCATCACTACTAATATATCTTTGCTGGGGATCTTATCCAGTGTGTCTTGAAGTGGTCCGTAGAAGTCTTCTTTATATTCTTCAGATGTAGTGGATGTTGGCGCATACACCTGGATGAGAGTAGTGATAAAGGGATGGCCTTGCAGTCTCAATGTAATGATCCTGCTGTTGATAGGGTTGAAGCCAATGAAGGATTTTGCCGTCACTTTGTCCATGATGACACCAACTCCTTGCTCTCTTTTTCCACCGTCTTTGCCTGAGTAGACCACAGTGTAACCACTATCGGTTGTGAAGCGACCCTGATCTAACCACCAAGTTTCTGAAACTCCAAGTACACTGATGGATTGCTCTTCCATGCGAGTAGTAACTATCTCAAGTTTGCCTGCTGTCATCCCCTGAACGTTCCAAGTACCTATAGTTCTAGGTTTCCTCAGGTCAGTGCTGATCTTTTCTTGCACAGGATTGTCGGCAGTTTTTACTGCATCATTACAGCTGGCCATAGTCAGTCCAACACCTCCCTCTTCCCCAGTAGCTGTTGACGCATCTTCAGGCCTGCAGGTCCCACCATCCGATGCCGGTTTCATACTCCTATTTTGAACTCTCATGTTGACTATCATGGCGAAATAATGCAGTGGGTGGCCAGGTCCTTCTGCATGATCTGGATGCCGTTGGCTGTCCAAAAACTCTTCCGCCTTTAGGCAAACCAAAATATATTAAATGAAGAGTGAAAAACACTCAGGATTTTAACCATAGCCACTTCTGTGGCAAAGTTCTACCATAAGTCTTACTTGAACAATTTATCCTAGTCTCTATCGTGCATGATTCCTGGTGCAAAATCCATCACATTCGACCTTGGATTTTATCCGCATTTTCTAAGGATTTTGGCACAGGATATAATCAAGATTTGAATGATATCGTATTCAGTACTGATCACATTCATTAATCAATTTTCCAAATTGTTTTGTTTTTGTTTTCCAGTTATTAATAGAACACCTCCCTATATTAATGAGCAACCTATCCAACTCGAATACCTCACAAATAGTACTAACGACCTTGACAGAGATAGCCGCCATTGATGCCATGCCGTTTAGCAGCTTTCTAGCGGATCTCCAGGCAGCTGTAGATCGCCAACCAGCCTTACTCCCTATGGCTGTCAAAATATTTGGTGCCGTCGGTAGACTGAGTCAGGTAGGTCACATTGTTTTAGCAATAGATAGCCGCCATTGATTCTAGCCAATCTCCAGGCAGCCGTAGATTGCCAATCACCCTTACTCCCTCTGACTGTCAAAATATTTGGTGTCGTCGGTAGACTTGAGCCAGGTAGGTCACATCGTTTTACGAATTGATAGCCGCTATTGATGCCATGCCGTTTAGCAGCTTTCTAGCGGATCTACAGGCAGCTGTAGATCGCCAACCAGCATTACTCCCTATGGCTGTCAAAATATTTGGTGCCATCGGTAGACTGAGCCAGGTATACGTCACATTGTTTTAGCAATAGATAGTCTGATGCCATGCCGTTTAGCAGCTTTCTAGCGGATCTACAGGCAGCTGTAGATCGCCAACCAGCATTACTCCCTATGGCTGTCAAAATATTTGGTGCCATCGGTAGACTGAGCCAGGTATACGTCACATTGTTTTAGCAATAGATAGTCGCCATTGATGCCATGCCGTTTAGCAGCTTTCTAGCGGATCTCCAGGCAGCTGTAGATCGCCAACCAGCCTTACTCCCTACGGCTGTCAAAATATTTGGTGTCGTCGGTAGACTGAGCCAGGTAGGTCACATCGTTTTAGCAATAGATTGCCGCCATTGATGCCATGCCGTTTAGCAGCTTTCTAGCGGATCTCCAGGCAGCCGTAGATTGCCAAATACCATTACTTCCTGTGGCTGTTGAAATATTTGATGCTGTCTTCAGACTGAGCCAGGCAGGTCACATTGTGAGAGAAACTAAAAGAGCACATCAAGGTTCAATGTTCGAGTTTCAACAATGTTCAACGGCTCCGGGTGGTTGCTATAATTATTCTGAACAATGGAAGCTGCCCTGAATGTCAGGTGCCGGTTGAGTTTGAAACATCACCTAAGCACACCATCACCTACCTGCAAAACCATTTCAAAAGCAACTGATCAAAGGCGTAATGCTATATGCAGTGTGTTTAATGCAAATGTATGAGAAATGGTAGCTATTGCACTTTTGGCTTTCAAGCTTTCACTCGATGAACTAAGCAGTAGGAGTAGGATGGAAACTATTCCACAAAGTAGTATTTGAGAATCACAAATGGTTTCAGACTAGCCTGTCATAAGACAGGCAAAAATTTAAAGTGCGCAAACTCGACCTTGTCGCATCAGAAAAAGCCGATATATCGATTACCCTGTCGCGATGGTCGCAACGACACGATATTTTGAGTTGGAATAAATTCAACTTTGCTTGCGACAGACCATTGCGGCAATATGCAAATGTGTCGTGCTACAGTACGACAACTCAAAATTGCAAATGTTTTGTCGTGTGCCGCAACGTCATGTGCGGCAACGACAGCTAGTCTGAAACCACCTTTATCCTCCATGTTATCTTCATCATGGTTCCAATAGACCTTTTCAAAACATGACTTTCTGAGAATTTCAAAAGCTGATTTTACACTTTCCGGCAATTGCCAACAGAAAAAGTGACTCTCTAGCACAATAACCAGAATGTAAAGTGTGCGTTCTCGTTAACTTGTTGCATACAAATTCAAACTTGTAATTAGGGTTAGCACTAATGAATTGCTTTCAGTGTGATTGTAAGCTTAATCAGACGATTTGGAAATTTCACTCTTTCTCCCAGCCAAAAGTTGTTCAGAATAAGTGCCTCTAACCATGTATGGGTCTGAATATATTTATTTTTCACTTTTATTTCTCTGCAAGTGCGAGAGAATTTTCAGAAAATTTTGTTTACAAAAAAGTACATTCTAATGAGCTTGTACGCGATTGGTTGATAAAACGGCCACGTGATCGAAGTTCCGAAGATTTCCGAATGGATTTTGAAATTGTTTATAACTGGCTGTATCAAGCATGCCGTTGTTGGTTGGTTATGAACCCACAATTGATATTCAAATAATCGAGTCTCGATTCCACTCAGCTCATATTTAGGGGAAGTGTGTCTACATTGCATGGATAAGTTGACATATTGGTCATTGCATTTTTTGAGTACGTTCAATTGCAGAAATAAGCTTCTGATGAGCGAGGGTTGGCCTTTGGCCCCCCTCGCGAATCAAACTTGTCAAACATGTAAGCTGATGTTAGTCTATACTTTTGGTTAAAGCTCCCTTGAGCAGTTTAGCAATTTGATGGTTTTTAATGTTATCGGATTTCATTGTATATATAATATTTAAAGATATATTTGGAAGAATTTTGGGATATCACAATGATCATTGAAGTTGTCCACTGCACTTTAAAGTAATAATAATACCTTTTTACACCATTTTTCACCAGGCAACCGGAAAAGCTTGTATGGCCTATATGGTCGAGCAGCTTCCTTTGGTAGACCAGACAGCTTTACCAGCGGTTCTTATTGAGATCAAAAGTATAGCGGACCAACATGAAGGCCTACTCAAGAAACACATTGGTCAGATTAGTCTGCAGGCTGAGAGTCCATCTACAGCAGCTAGAATGATCATACAGCAGCTACAAGAAGACATGATTAACAGGTAAGAGTTTAGCGGACCAACATGAAGGCCTACTCAAGCCATGTTACGCGCTGCCCGTTGCGCGTCACTAAACTGTCAGTATTTTTGTTTTTGCAATGTTGGCAAGTATGTAACAGTGCAAAAATTCAATTTAATAAAAAGGCAATTGGGACAAGCTTTTTAGGAGTAACTAATTTCTTGATCAGGTAGTGAACCAACTTAATAAGGTAGACTCACCAGGTATACACTGTATGCAGCGCCCCAAGAAGGAGCATTCGCACAGGGGACCACCTGCTTTATATGACTTCCGAACGATGGAGCAAATAGAGTATAGTCTCTTACCCAAAGAAGCAAGGAGACATGGTCCGATCAGCTGGCCGCCATCAAAACTCGAACCCACAACCTCTGTATTATGAGTCCCGTGCTCTAACCACTCGGCTACGCTCCCCTCTATGTCTTGTCTGATTGTATATCATATTTGTTCGTACATCTCGAACCAGATGTAAATGCAGCAAACTTCATTTTGCTTTACAGGTGAAAATACATCAATAAAAAGGTTGTAATTTGATGAAACTGATTTTGTTTGCAGATTCATGCTTACATCAATACACTTACTAAGTTCAATTTCAAGAAAGTGGCCAGAAATTTGAAGTATGTCTACTGTAAATGCCAATATTTTCGCGCTCAGTTATTTTCGCGCACAGCCAATTTTGGACCATTTCGCGCATTTTTATTTTCGCGCACGTGAACATTGGCCAAGTATGCAATTTCCTTTGAAACAAATGCACAGTATTTTCCAGCTAAATTAATTTTGCGCGAAAACCATGAAAATAAATGTAGCGCAAAAAATACCACTTATACAGTATATGTTTTTAGAACCATCAACAGAAAACATAGGGCTTACTGATCTGTGAACGTATTTGTCTTAGTTTCTCCTTTTACTCCAAGACAACCTTTGACAGACCATAACTTGACTTCTGTCAGTTGAGTGAAGTTCATTTTAATCTTTTTATAACATGTTCTTTGCAAATGTTTGAAAAAGTGAAAATGACATGGGGCTGCATTTATGGCTGGTTCGAGATGAACGGTCACATATTTAATATGATAATTGCTGAATAAGCAAATATCATCTAGTTTGAACGTTAGATTATTTGACAAACTGATGCAATTTTTAAAATTTCTGTTTTCACAGCAAAAACGGGGAGTTCAAGACCTCATCATCACAAGATCTCATCACATCAACAACAACTCATAATGCAATGAAAAAATCCAGTACCATGGAACTTGATCGGTCCACAACAGACATGGCCAGAAGACATCACTATCGAAAACAAACCAAACCGTCCTCGCATCGAGGCAGTGCGGAATTATTAAGCAGCTCACACAATACGCCGTCTCCGCCTCGGACAAGCTCCAGTCCGGAGGGAAAAAGTATTACGTCCTCACAACAGAGCGTGATTGGACGAATGGACATGATGAGTACGGCTGAAAGCAGGACTAGTTTACAGACGTCAGGGTCGAACCTGACACCTCCTAAAGGGAGGGCGATGTCAAGACATGCTGCGTCGCCATCGTCTCCTGTGAAATCATGGGACGTGCAGAGAAGAACAGGCCAAAAGGAAATGAGTGCAAAACCAGGATCATATGGTTATTTTGAATCACAGCGGCAACCATCCCATAATGGGAGTAGCTTACGGTTACCGGCAGCTGAGGGCAGTATGGCGGCGTCATTGCCAGTGGGTGGTGGACGCGATAGTAGTTTGCAACAGTACTTGTCTAAGAGACAGAAAGAAATCAGTAGTTATATGGACTCAATTAGGTCACAGATACCGATACCTGAGGAATTCACCGTTAAAGGTAAGTGGCCAAGTAATCCATACTCCCTACCATTTATTTGGGTATTGATCTGTGCAAATGCATAAATTTTGCGAGATTTTGGCTTGTCATTATGGTGCAGTACCACAGAGTAACAGAGATGATACTGAGTTTAAAACATGGCCCAAATTAGCTTAACGTGTAACGTAATATGTGGACAAAAACGAGGACACACGATGAAGAATACTTCACACCTTGAACCCGATTAAGTTTACCACACATCAAGGACAATGTCAGGATTTATCGATATTTGAGCAGAATTATTCTTTGTTTGTCCTCGTTAATTGGAGCCACTGATAACGTGATCAGGAAGACACGTTAACCAGCGACTATTGAGAAATAGTAATCATATGAGCTATGAAGTATATGAGGATAAAGTGTCAAGGGCCTGGCAGTACTTTCAATATTCAAAGATGGATATCTCTGTAACAGTTGCTTCACATACACAGTTATTTGGTGCACACATGATGTCACAGGCAGCAAAATTTGGTGCTGTTCGGCCAAAACAAAATTGTCAAAACCAAAGATGAATAGCTGAAGGTATGGTATTACTCTTTATGGCACAGAATATGTTTGACTTTTGAACAATCAATAAACTTTCAATACGTGCAAGATATCAAACGCAAACCTGTATAATTTCTTTGGATTGATGTATTTGATTTTTCTTTGATGTTTCCAGCAAAAACAATACATGACTTTGTAGTGAAATTATGTGTTTTAGGTCCAGCTAGTAGGCCTACGGCACTCGCATTTCAGACGGTTTCAATTTCCACCTAAATACTTCTTTAATTTGACGACTTGGTCTTTTCAATCCCACAAATTTTCTAATGATGATTTGTTAATGTTGTTTAAATTTTGGTAAAAATCAGATTAGATACATGTAATTTCACCACAGAACTATGCATGAAATTTGACCCTATTACCTTGAATCTTGTCTCAATAGAAACAGAGGGCCACCGACCAGTAGGAAGGCTTGATTTCTACTGCTCCAAGAGGGCGCCTCACTGTTTGTACAGCGACAGACCGTACACGCTGAAAACCAAAGAGATACAGCCCTGGATTCATCTCAAGTTTCTACATCTCCAGGTGAGTAAGGATATTATTCATTATATACCTCATATATAGATTCCTGTCCTCTGATTGGTTAAAAGTGAGGGCTTGGATTTAACTAGGCCCGGGCATATTTTTCACTAGGCCCGCTCAATACATTTTGCGCACAATGCGGCGCGGCGCGGTCAACATCAAATCATTATCAGGCGTTTTAAGTGCTAAAACGCTTCTTTTAACCAACCAGATTACAAAAATCAGTATATTCGGTATATAAAATGAATATTTACTGCTTTTTGTTTGGGGTATGGTCAAAATTATTTCCCCTCGAGGATCTCAAAACCATGAATATGCCTGCAGCTTCGCTTTGGGCATATCCATGGTTTTGGGAAAATAATTTAAACAAAGCCCCTAAAAACAGTCAATACTTGTATAATATGCCCCAGTGAATAAAACTTTTACGGAAGTGGGGTAGCACTTCTTGCAAAGTCCCAGGTTCAATTCTTGGTATGTGTGCTTTATATTTAGCGCATGTTGTAAATAGTTAAACAATGTCAAAAAATATGATTTTTGACAAAAATTGCAATTTTTTAACTTATCTTTAGCAATATTTCAAAGGTCAAAATTTAAAAAAAAATATTATACAATTCTTGCTACACATTTGATTCCAAAAACTGAAAATGTTATAATTTTTTGAAAGAAAACCTTTGTTACGCTTTGTAAAATTTTAGGCAAAATATGGGCTTTGGACACTTTACCAAATTTGACAATATTGGTCAAAAACTAATATTCCTGTGTTCAGCATGTAAATCCACTTCAAAGACATTGTTTGAGAGTCACCTGAGAAAAAGAGTTCATCCAAGTACTGGGTCTAGCCCAGTTTTAAGTGACATAGGACTTTAAAAAAAGCAGAAAATGTTTCTTATTGTTTCAAATTTTCAACTTAACCGAATTCAAATTGTTTGTCTTGGACCAGCGATCAAAAGTGTTAATGGTAACCCCCGTCGTCTGACCTTTTCTTGGGGGTCAAAGGTCTAAAGATAGGTCAAATTCTCAACCTGGTCTGATTACAAAGGTGGAGGCGGAGGCATCGTGATCGACACTCTGTGTTGAGAACCACGCGGCCCAAGAACCGCGTATTCTAGGTCTTTCCTGAGTTACAGAGCAAAAATTGTTCCAAAAATGATGGGTTGACCAACCTTAATTAAATCTAATAACTTGGTTTGTTTTTACTCTGTTTTTCTACATTCTCTGTGCAGGCAACATCTCTGACTCCAGTTTCATTAGATGACCGTGCAGTACAAAGTCTTCGTAAAAATTGGGAAAGACAAAAGACAGTTGGAGGAACAATGACGTTCCTCAAACTGATCACTCAGAACTTCCCATCATTGAAAGTAAGTTAACAGCTAATTTCCTAGTGTGGGGGCACTCCCATATTATGGCCAATGCAAGGAATTTAAAACGGGGAACTGGTACTCGCCGCCAGACGGCAGCCATCTTGGATTGTCACTCATGGAGGGTGAGTTATTGTACCTCCGGAATTCTTTTCTTCGTGTGCCACACTTCGCAATGGATTAGCGGAAAAATTCGTGTAATTTGATCAGAACAAGTCGCAATACACGCTACTTGAAAAGCAAGCACGGTTTGCGTGTGAAACAAAATGCACGCGCTGTATATTGATCAAGTGAAGATTTACGCGATCTTTCTGGATATCGGGCCAAACTCTGAATATATCCGGGAGTACAATAACTCTGCTCCATGAGCGACACAAGATGGTGGCGTATCTCCAGATTCCCCTTTAAAAATTCTGTGGGCCAATATTACCCGATACACCTTTTGATGTTAATCTGACATGCCACCCATTCTCACATATCTCCTATGTCCCCTTTCAACTCCAGTACATACTCAGTGACCTTTTTTCATAAATTTTAATGTTTAAGGTAAATCATTCTTTTTAAAATTTTCACTTTGTAGCTGAAATTTACAACATTTGCTCTATAAGTTTGAGAAAATAATGCTGAATGACTTCAATACTATAAATTATCAGCTACTGTTTGATGTTGAAGACAACTTCAAAACTTGCCTGTTAGAAGTTTCTAAAATTTAGAAGTATTATTAAAATCATAAAATTTCCTACAAGTCATGAAAATTTTAATGAAACAAATGTGTGGAGTAAACAAACAATATGACCTTGTGTAGTACGAAAGACTGTCATTTCAAGCGATCATCATGTCAAACAACCAATTAAGACGCGCAATTTATTTTCATTATTGATGCATAGTCGACTGCACACCCTTTCATCATACACACCCTGCAGATTTGATTTGTAGGAAGTTTAATGATTTCAATAATAAGTGTTAAAATTTATAAGATAATCAGCAGCCAAATAATAACTTACCGGATATCTTAAGGTGTTTGGTCCATGATCAATCTGACTGAAATTAGCTAGTAAAAATCGGCATGAATAATATTTTATCGATGTAGAACCAATTTTAAAAATAAAAATTGGGGGTCACAAGACTCGTTTTTGCATTGGAGTCGGTTTAGAAATAGCATTTTTTGAGCTTTTTGCGGAAAATCAATACAGGGTCTATGGGAAATGTGGCAAAAGTGGCATTATTTGGTGTTTTTATGAAATTTTGTGTCAATTTTTTCACGAAATTTGCACAAAAGTATGTGTTTTCATTTAACAAAATAAAAAGACCTATTTTTCATCAAAAAACGAGAAAATGTGACAATTTATGGCTTCGAAACACTATTCTGTGTATACTGCGCATGTATGTTGCTGCACTTGCGAAATCAAAACAAGTGCGCACTGGTACGCGTGGACCAGATACCTTAAGTGCATCCACACCTTGTCTTTGTGGAGGTTGTTAAGTGTTGTGCCTTGGAGAGAGATTTTAAGGTGAAGCATGTCAGTGAATTATGGTTAAGGTTTGCTATTTCAAAAACTGCACAGCCACCTTTTACCCAAGTCCATGAACGTATTGAATACCCCTGGTGCTTCTTTTATCCTTGCAGGTGCAACAAAGTTTGGTCCATCAACTCCTTAGAGCCAGCTGGTATGATATGTTTGAATACAATCCACATATGGGTACATGGACATGCTTCCTGTGTAGCAGTCCTCATAAAATGGGTAAGAATACAATCAACATATGGGCACATGGACATGCTTCCTGTGTAGCAGTCCTCATAAAATGGGTAAGAATAAAATCCACATATGGGCACATGGACGTGCTTCCTGTGTAGCAGTCCTCATAAAATGGGTAAGAATACAATCCACATATGAGCACATGGACGTGCTTCCTGTGTAGCAGTCCTCATTAAATGGGTAAGAATACAATCCACATATGGGCACATGGACATGCTTCCTGTGTAGCAGTCCTCATAAAATGGGTAAGAATACAATCCATATATGGGTTATGGACATGCTTCCTGTGTAGCAGTCCTCATAAAATGGGTAAGAATACAATCTACATATGGGCACATGGACATGCTTCCTGTGTAGCAGTCCTCATAAAATGGGTAAGAATACAATCCACATATGGGCACATGGACATGCTTCCTGTGTAGCAGTCCTCATTAAATGGGTAAGAATACAATCCACATATGGGCACATGGACGTGCTTCCTGTGTAGCAGTCCTCATAAAATGGGTAAGAAAACAATCCACATATGGGCACATGGACATGCTTCCTGTGTAGCAGTCCTCATAAAATGGGTAAGAATACAATCCACATATGGGCACATGGACGTGCTTCCTGTGTAGCAGTCCTCATAAAATGGGTAAGAATACAATCCACATATGGGCACATGGACGTGCTTCCTGTGTAGCAGTCCTCATTAAATGGGTAAGAATATAATCCACATATGGGCACATGGACGTGCTTCTAGCAGTCCTCATAAAATGGGTAAGAATACAATCCACATATGGGCACGTGGACGTGCTTCCTGTGTAGCAGTCCTCATAAAATGGGTAAGAATACCATCCACATATGGGCACATGGACGTGCTTCCTGTGTAGCAATCCACATAAAATGGGTAAGAATACAATCCACATATGGGCACATGGACATGCTTTCTGTGTAGCAGTCCTCATAAAATGGGTAAGAACCACAGATTTAACCCTTTTCAGTCTGGTGACTATTCTTCTTTTAAATATTTTTGAGCAAAAATCACCCCTAGCCTCAGTTTGAGGCCCATGGCAGGCTTTTGATGGTAAAAGCATGATAGGCCTAATGTTTAACATGTTTTCTTCCTCTCCCCTTGTACACGTTGTATACTATAGTATTCCATGAAAAAGTTTCCTCACCCCTTGTATTATAGTATTCCATTAAAGTGTAAATCTACTAGCTGGCCAAAGGGCCTCCATGATATTGTAATCCCCTCTACGGTCAGCGGTAGAAGCCAATCACTGTTGAGCACTAATTTTGATATTTTTCAAATTGTAGGAATCATCAATTTTAGCTTAGGGAAACTGCTAGGGTGAAATACCTTGAAATATAATTGAAAATGTTTCAAAATGAGAATTTGAAGTTGACTCAAAATGGGGAATATATTTATATCTTATGTATTTGGAGTACCTTTTCCTGCTTATTTGAATCAAGGTATTTGTTTTATTGAATTAAAAACCTTTGTAATCAGTGGTAAATCTGAATTACCCCTTGTTTTGAAATGTAGTAGTCCACTTGTGTACAAGCAGCTCTATTTCAAGTCCATCACCTGTTGAGCATGTCTGACTCCTGCTGTCATCCAGGATTAAAGGATACCAAAATGACCAAGTCCTTTGAGGTGGATAGATCTCTGTACATACAGGGAAACAGAACTGGTGGTTGGAAGTGGATAAATAATTTTGATACAGTTAGTTAGGACCTTGAAGTATTGAAGTAGTTGGACTTGGAATGACTTTGACCCAGGAAATGGATAAACTTGACAAGCCTTGATGTATGTATAAGAACATATTACATAATGCTGTTATCTTAAGGGCAATATGCAGGGTTTTTTTTGTGGTGTTTTGTGGTGAATCTTTGTGGTGTTGATGAAAATGGAAAATGAAGTATAGAAATAAAACATGGAAAATGGAATCTAACCTTCGATTTTAAAAACTATACAAACTGAAATAAAAAAAGAAATAAAATGAAAATTTAAAT